>OV816026.1:6231129-6373280 GCA_929113105.1 Agrypnus murinus | reverse complement strand
AAGAGGTTAGGGTACCAATAAATTTGTAAAAGCTCAAATCTATCCCAACGGACGTTTTGTAGAAGTTCTTGATTAGGATCACGTGAATGGCAAGAGGTTAGGGTACGAATAAATTTGTAAAAGCTCAAATCTATCCCAACGGACGTTTTGTAGAAATTCTTGTTTAGGATCACATGAATGGAAAGAGGTTAGGGTACGAAGAAATTTCTAAACGCACAAATCTATCCCGACGGACGTTTTGTAGAAATTCCTGACTAGGATCACATGAATGGAAAGAGGTTAGGGTACGAATAAATTTAGAACAGCAGAAATCTATTCCAATACAGTTTTGTAGAAATTCTTGATTAGGATTACATGAATGAAAAGAGGTTAGGTATATTAGGGTACGAAGAAATTTGTAAACGCACAAATCTATACCAACGGACGTTTTGTAGAAATTCTTGATTAGGATCACATGAATGGAAAGAGTTTAGGGTACGAATAAACTTGGAACAGCACAAATCTACCCCAACACAGCTTTGTAGAACTTCTTGATTAGGACTACATGAATGGAAAGAGGTTAAGGTACTAATAAAGTTGTAAACGCACAAATCTATCCCAACGGATGTTTTGTAGAAATTCTTGATTAGGATCACATGAATGGATAGAGGTTAGGGTACGAATAAATTTGTAAAAGTACAAATCTATCCCAACGGACGTTTTGTAGAAATTCTTGATTAGGATCACATGAATGGAAAGAGGTTAGGGTACGAATAAATTTGTAAAAGCACAAATCTATCCCAATGGATGTTTTGTAAAAATTCTTGATTAGGATCACATAAATGGCGAGAGGTTAGGGTTTGCAAAAATTTGTAAAAGCACAAATCTATCCCAACGGACGTTTTGTAGAAATTCTTGATTAGGATCACATGAATGGAAAGAGGTTAGGGTACGAATAAATTTGTAAAAGCACAAATCTATCCCAATGGACGTTTTGTAGAAATTGTTGATTAGGATCACATGAATGGAAAGAGGTTAGGGTACTAATAAATTTGGATCAGCACAAATCTATCCCAACACAGCTTTGTAGAAATTCTTGATTAGGATCACATGAATGGAAAGAGGTTAGGGTACGAAGAAATTTGTAGAAGCACAAATCTATCCCAACGGATGTTTTGTAGAGATTCTTGATTAGGATCACATGAATGGAAAGAGGTTAGGGTACAACTAAATTTGGAAAAGCACAAATCTATCACATCGGATGTTTTGTAAAAATTCTTGATTAGGAACACATAAATGGCGAGAGGTTAGGGTTTGCAAAAATTTGTAAAAGCACAAATCTATCCCAACCGACGTTTTGTAGAAATTCTTGATTAGGATCACATGAATGGAAAGAGGTTAGGGTACGAATAAATTTGTAAAAGCACAAATCTATCCCAACGCATGTTTTGTAGAGATTCTTGATTAGGATCACATGAATGGAAAGAGGTTAGGGTACAACTAAATTTGGAAAAGCACAAATCTATCCCAACGGATGTTTTGTAGAGATTCTTGATTAGGATCACGTGAATGGCAAGAGGTTAGGGTACGAATAAATTTGTAAACTCACAAATTTATCCCAACTAACGTTTTGTAGAAATTCTTGATTAGGACCACATGAATGGAAAGAGGTTAGGGTACCAATAAATTTGTAAAAGCTCAAATCTATCCCAACGGACGTTTTGTAGAAATTCTTGATTAGGATCACATGAATGGAAAGAGGTTAGGGTACGAAGAAATTTGTAAACGCACAAATCTATCCCAACGGACGTTATGTAGAAATTCTTGATTAGGATCACATGAATGGAAAGAGTTTAGGGTACGAATAAATTTGGAACAGCACAAATCTACCCCAACACAGCTTTGTAGAAATTCTTGATTAGTATTAAATGAATGAAAAGAGGTTAGGTATATTAGGGTACGAAGAAATTTGTAAACGCACAAATCTATCCCAACGGAAGTTTTGTAGAAATTCTTGATTAGGATAACATGAATGGAAAGAGGTTAGGGTACGAATAAATTTGGAACAGCGCAAATCTATCCCAACACAGCTTTGTAGAAATTCTTGATTAGTATTAAATGAATGAAAAGAGGTTAGGTATATTAAGGTACGAAGAAATTTGTAAACGCACAAATCTATCCCAACGGAAGTTTTGTAGAAAATCTTGATTAGTATTAAATGAATGAAAAGAGGTTAGGTATATTAGGGTACGAAGAAATTTGTAAACGCACAAATCTATCCCAACGGAAGTTTTGTAGAAATTCTTGATTAGGATCACATGAATGGAAAGAGGTTAGGGTACGAAAAAATTTGGATCAGCACAAATCTATCCCAACGGACGTTTTGTAGAAATTCTTGATTAGGATCACACATGAATGGAAAGAGGTTAGGGTACGAATAAATTTGGATCAGCACAAATCTATCCCAACGGAAGTTTTGTAGAAATTCTTGATTAGGATCACATGAATGGAAAGAGGTTAGGGTACGAATAAATTTGGAACAGCGCAAATCTATCCCAACGGACGTTTTGTAGAAATTCTTGATTAGGATCACATGAATGGAAAGAGGTTAGGGTACGAATAAATTTGGATCAGCACAAATCTATCCCAACACAGCTTTGTAGAAATTCTTGATTAGGATCACATGAATGGAAAGAGGTTAGGGTACGAATAAATTTGTAAACGCACAAATCTATCCCAACACAGTTTAGTAGAAATTCTTGATTAGGAGCACATGAATGGAAAGAGGTTAGGGTACGAATAAATTTGTAAAAGCACAAATCTATACCAACACAGCTTTGTAGAAATTCTTGATTAGGATTACATGAATGGAAAGAGGTTAGGTACGATAGGGTACGCAGAAATCTGTAAACGCAAAAAATCTGTCCCAACTAATGTTTAGTAGAAATTCTTGATTAGGATCACCTGAATGGAAAGAGGTTAGGGTACGAATAAATTTGTAAAAGCACAAATCTATCCCAACGGACGTTTTGTAGAAATTCTTGATTAGGATCACATGAATGGAAAGAGGTTAGGGTACGAATAAATTTGTTAAAGTAGAAATCTATCCCACCACAGCTTTGTAGAAATTCTTGATAAGGATTACATGAATGGAAAGAGGATAGGTACATTAGGGTGCGAAGAAATTTGTAAACGCACAAATCTAATCCCAGCGGACGTTTTGTAGAAATTCTTGATTAGGATCACATGAAAGGAAAGAGGTTAGATACATTAGGGTACGAAGAAATTTGTAAACGCACAATTCTATCCCAACGGACGTTATGTAGAAGTTATTGATTAGGATCACATGAATGGAAAGAGTTTAGGGTACGAATAAATTTGGAACAGCACAAATCTACCCCAACACAGCTTTGTAGAAATTCTTGAAGAGTATTACATGAATGGAAAGAGGTTAGGTACATTAGGGTACGAAGAAATTTGTAAACGCACAAATCTATCTCAACGGACGTTTCGTAGAGATTCTTGATTAGGATCACATGAATGGAAAGAGGTTAGTGTACGAATAAATTTGGAACAGCACAAATCTATTCAAATACAGCTTTGTAGAAATTCTTGATTAGGATTACATGAATGAAACGAGTTTAGGTACATTAAGGTACGAAGAAATTTGTAAAAGCACAAATCTATCCCAACGGAAGTTTTTTAGAAATTCTTGATTAGGATCACATGTATGGAAAGAGGTTAGGGTACGAATAAATTTGTAAAAGCACAAATCTATCCCAACGGACGTTTTATAGAAATTCTTGATTAGGATCACATGAATGGAAAGAGGTTAGGGTACGAATAAATTTGGTTCAGCACAAATCTATCCCAACACAGCTTTGTAGAAATTCTTGATTAGGATCACATGAATGGAAAGAGGTTAGGGTACGAATAAATTTGTAAACGCACAAATCTATCCCAACACAGTTTAGTAGAAATTCTTGATTAGGATCACATGAATGGAAAGAGGTTAGGGTACGAAGAAATTTGTAAACGCACAAATCTATCCCAACGGAAGTTTTGTAGAAATTCTTGATTAGGATAACATGAATGGAAAGAGGTTAGGGTACGAATAAATTTGGAACAGCGCAAATCTATCCCAACGGACGTTTTGTAGAAATTCTTGATTAGGATCACATGAATGGAAAGAGGTTAGGGTACGAATAAATTTGTAAACGCACAAATCTATCCCAACACAGTTTAGTAGAAATTCTTGATTAGGATCACATGAATGGAAAGAGGTTAGGGTACGAATAAATTTGTAAAAGCACAAATCTATACCAACACAGCTTTGTAGAAATTCTTGATTAGGATTACATGAATGGAAAGAGGTTAGGTACGATAGGGTACGCAGAAATCTGTAAACGCAAAAAATCTGTCCCAACTAATGTTTAGTAGAAATTCTTGATTAGGATCACCTGAATGGAAAGAGGTAGGGTACAACTAAATTTGGAAAAGCACAAATCTATCCCAACGGATGTTTTGTAGAGATTCTTGATTAGGATCACATGAATGGAAAGAGGTTAGGGTACGAATAAATTTGTAAAAGCACAAATCTATCCCAACGGACGTTTTGTAGAAATTCTTGATTAGGAGCACATGAATGGAAAGAGGTTAGGGTACGAATAAATTTGAAAAAGCAGAAATCTATCCCAACACAGCTTTGTAGAAATTCTTGATAAGGATTACATGAATGGAAAGAGGATAGGTACATTAGGGTGCGAAGAAATTTGTAAACGCACAAATCTAATCCCAGCGGACGTTTTGTAGAAATTCTTGATTAGGATCACATGAATGGAAAGAGGTTAGATACATTAGGGTACGAAGAAATTTGTAAACGCACAATTCTATCCCAACGGACGTTTTGTAGAAGTTCTTGATTAGGATCACATGAATGGAAAGACTTTAGGGTACGAATAAATTTGGAACAGCACAAATCTACCCCAACACAGCTTTGTAGAAATTCTTGAAGAGGATTACATGAATGGAAAGAGGTTAGGTACATTAGGGTACGAAGAAATTTGGAACAGCACAAATCTATTCCAATACAGCTTTGTAGAAATTCTTGATTAGGATTACATGAATGAAAAGAGTTTAGGTACATTAAGGTACGAAGAAATTTGTAAAAGCACAAATCTATCCCAACAGAAGTTTTTTAGAAATTCTTGATTAGGATCACATGTATGGAAAGAGGTTAGGGTACGAATAAATTTGTAAAAGCACAAATCTATCCCAACGGACGTTTTATAGAAATTCTTGATTAGGATCACATGAATGGAAAGAGGTTAGGGTACGAATAAATTTGTAAAAGCACAAATCTATCGCCACAAACGTTTTGTAGAAATTCTTGATTAGGATCACATGAACGGAAAGAGGTTAGGGTACGAATAAATTTGTAAAAGCACAAATCTATCCCAACACAGCTTTATAGAAATTCTTGATAAGGATTACATGAATGGAAAGAGGTTAGGTACATTAGGGTACGAAGAAATTTGTAAACGCACAAATATAATCCCAGCGGAAGTTTTGTAGAAATTCTTGATTAGGATCACATGAATGGAAAGAGTTAGGGTAAGAATAAATTTGTAAAAACACAAATCTATCCCAACGGACGTTTTGTAGAAATTCTTGGTTAGGATCACATGAATGGAAAGAGGTTAGGGTACGAAGAAATTTGTAAACGCACAAATCTATTCCAACGGACTTTTTGTAGAAATTCCTGATTAGGATCACATGAATGGAAAGAAGTTAGGGTACGAATAAATTTGGAACAGCACAAATCTATTCCAATACAGCTTTGTAGCAATTCTTGATTAGGATTACATGAATGAAAAGAGTTTAGGTACATTATTAAGGTACGAAGAAATTTGTAAAAACACAAATCTATCCCAACGGAAGTTTTTTAGAAATTCTTGATTAGGATCACATGAATGGAAAGAGGTTAGGGTACGAATAAATTTGTAAAAGCTCAAATCTATCCCAACGGACGTTTTGTAGAAATTCTTGATTAGTATCACATGAATGGAAAGAGGTTATGGTACGAATAAATTTGTAAAAGCACAAATCTATCCCAACGGACGTTTTGTAGAAATTCTTGATTAGGATCACATGAATGGAAAGAGGTTAGGTACGATAGGGTACGCAGAAATCTGTAAACGCAAAAAATCAGTCCCAACGAACGTTTCGTAGAAATTCTTGATTAGGATCACATGAATGGTAAGAGGTAGGGTACAACTAAATTTGGAAAAGCACAAATCTATCCCAACGGATGTTTTGTAGAGATTCTTGATTAGGATCACGTGAATGGCAAGAGGTTAGGGTACGAATAAATTTGTAAACGCACAAATTTATCCCAACTAACGTTTTGTAGAAATTCTTGATTAGGACCACATGAATGGAAAGAGGTTAGGGTACGTATAAATTTGTAAAAGCTCAAATCTATCCCAACGGACGTTTTGTAGAAATTCCTGACTAGGATCACATGAATGGAAAGAGGTTAGGGTACGAATAAATTTAGAACAGCAGAAATCTATTCCAATACAGTTTTGTAGAAATTCTTGATTAGGATTACATGAATGAAAAGAGGTTAGGTATATTAGGGTACGAAGAAATTTGTAAACGCACAAATCTATACCAACGGACGTTTTGTAGAAATTCTTGATTAGGATCACATGAATGGAAAGAGTTTAGGGTACGAATAAACTTGGAACAGCACAAATCTACCCCAACACAGCTTTGTAGCACTTCTTGATTAGGACTACATGAATGGAAAGAGGTTAAGGTACGAATAAAGCTGTAAACGCACAAATCTATCCCAACGGATGTTTTGTAGAAATTCTTGATTAGGATCACATGAATGGAAAGAGGTTAGCATACGAATAAATTTGTAAAAGCACAAATTTATCCCAACGAACGTTCTGTAGAAATTCTTGATTAGGATCACATGAATGGAAAGAGGTTAGGTTACGAATAAATTTGTAAAAGCACTAATCTATCCCAACCGACATTTTGTAGAAATTCTTGATTAGGATCACACATGAATGGAAAGAGGTTAGGGAACGAATAAATTTGGAACAGCGCAAATCTATCCCAACGGACGTTTTGTAGAAATTCTTGATTAGGATCACATGAATGGAAAGAGGTTAGGGTACGAATAAATTTGGAAAAGCACAAATCTATCCCAACGGATGTTTTGTAGAGATTCTTGATTAGGATCACATGAATGGAAAGAGGTTAGGGTACGAATAAATTTGTAAAAGCACAAAACTATCCCAACGGACGTTTTGTAGAAATTCTTGATTAGGATCACATGAATGGAAAGAGGTTAGGGTACGAATAAATTTGTTAAAGTAGAAATCTATCCCAACACAGCTTTGTAGAAATTCTTGATAAGGATTACATGAATGGAAAGAGGATAGGTACATTAGGGTGCGAAGAAATTTGTAAACGCACAAATCTAATCCCAGCGGACGTTTTGTAGAAATTCTTGATTAGGATCACATGAAAGGAAAGAGGTTAGATACATTAGGGTACGAAGAAATTTGTAAACGCACAATTCTATCCCAACGGACGTTATGTAGAAGTTCTTGATTAGGATCACATGAATGGAAAGAGTTTAGGGTACGAATAAATTTGGAACAGCACAAATCTACCCCAACACAGCTTTGTAGAAATTCTTGAAGAGTATTACATGAATGGAAAGAGGTTAGGTACATTAGGGTACGAAGAAATTTGTAAACGCACAAATCTATCCCAACGGACGTTTCGTAGAGATTCTTGATTAGGATCACATGAATGGAAAGAGGTTAGGGTACGAATAAATTTGGAACAGCACAAATCTATTCCAATACAGCTTTGTAGAAATTCTTGATTAGGATTACATGAATGAAAAGAGTTTAGGTACATTAAGGTACGAAGAAATTTGTAAAAGCACAAATCTATCCCAACGGAAGTTTTTTAGAAATTCTTGATTAGGATCACATGTATGGAAAGAGGTTAGGGTACGAATAAATTTGTAAAAGCACAAATCTATCCCAACGGACGTTTTATAGAAATTCTTGATTAGGATCACATGAATGGAAAGAGGTTAGGGTACGAATAAATTTGTAAAAGCACAAATCTATCCCAACACAGCTTTATAGAAATTCTTGATAAGGATTACATGAATGGAAAGAGGTTAGGTACATTAGGGTACGAAGAAATTTGTAAACGCACAAATATAATCCCAGCGGAAGTTTTGTAGAAATTCTTGATTAGGATCACATGAATGGAAAGAGTTAGGGTAAGAATAAATTTGTAAAAACACAAATCTATCCCAACGGACGTTTTGTAGAAATTCTTGGTTAGGATCACATGAATGGAAAGAGGTTAGGGTACGAAGAAATTTGTAAACGCACAAATCTATTCCAACGGACTTTTTGTAGAAATTCCTGATTAGGATCACATGAATGGAAAGAAGTTAGGGTACGAATAAATTTGGAACAGCACAAATCTATTCCAATACAGCTTTGTAGCAATTCTTGATTAGGATTACATGAATGAAAAGAGTTTAGGTACATTATTAAGGTACGAAGAAATTTGTAAAAACACAAATCTATCCCAACGGAAGTTTTTTAGAAATTCTTGATTAGGATCACATGAATGGAAAGAGGTTAGGTACGATAGGGTACGCAGAAATCTGTAAACGCAAAAAATCAGTCCCAACGAACGTTTCGTAGAAATTCTTGATTAGGATCACATGAATGGTAAGAGGTAGGGTACAACTAAATTTGGAAAAGCACAAATCTATCCCAACGGATGTTTTGTAGAGATTCTTGATTAGGATCACGTGAATGGCAAGAGGTTAGGGTACGAAGAAATTTGTAAACGCACAAATTTATCCCAACTAACGTTTTGTAGAAATTCTTGATTAGGACCACATGAATGGAAAGAGGTTAGGGTACGTATAAATTTGTAAAAGCTCAAATCTATCCCAACGGACGTTTTGTAGAAATTCTTGATTAGGATCACATGAATGGAAAGAGGTTAGGGTACGAAGAAATTTGTAAACGCACAAATCTATCCCAACGGACGTTTTGTAGAAATTCCTGACTAGGATCACATGAATGGAAAGAGGTTAGGGTACGAATAAATTTAGAACAGCAGAAATCTATTCCAATACAGTTTTGTAGAAATTCTTGATTAGGATTACATGAATGAAAAGAGGTTAGGTATATTAGGGTACGAAGAAATTTGTAAACGCACAAATCTATACCAACGGACGTTTTGTAGAAATTCTTGATTAGGATCACATGAATGGAAAGAGTTTAGGGTACGAATAAACTTGGAACAGCACAAATCTACCCCAACACAGCTTTGTAGCACTTCTTGATTAGGACTACATGAATGGAAAGAGGTTAAGGTACGAATAAAGCTGTAAACGCACAAATCTATCCCAACGGATATTTTGTAGAAATTCTTGATTAGGATCACATGAATGGAAAGAGGTTAGCATACGAATAAATTTGTAAAAGCACAAATTTATCCCAACGAACGTTCTGTAGAAATTCTTGATTAGGATCACATGAATGGAAAGAGGTTAGGTTACGAATAAATTTGTAAAAGCACTAATCTATCCCAACCGACATTTTGTAGAAATTCTTGATTAGGATCACACATGAATGGAAAGAGGTTAGGGAACGAATAAATTTGGAACAGCGCAAATCTATCCCAACGGACGTTTTGTAGAAATTCTTGATTAGGATAACATGAATGGAAAGAGGTTAGGGTACGAATAAATTTGGAAAAGCACAAATCTATCCCAACGGATGTTTTGTAGAAATTCTTGATTAGGATCACATGAATAAAAAGAGGTTAGGGTACGAATAAATTTGTAAAAGCACAAATCTATCCCAACGGACGTTTTGTAGAAATTCTTGATTAGGATCACATGAATGGAAAGAGGTTAGGGTACGAATAAATTTGTTAAAATAGAAATCTATCCCAACACAGCTTTGTAGAAATTCTTGATAAGGATTACATGAATGGAAAGAGGATAGGTACATTAGGGTGCGAAGAAATTTGTAAACGCACAAATCTAATCCCAGCGGACGTTTTGTAGAAATTCTTGATTAGGATCACATGAAAGGAAAGAGGTTAGATACATTAGGGTACGAAGAAATTTGTAAACGCACAATTCTATCCCAACGGACGTTATGTAGAAGTTCTTGATTAGGATCACATGAATGGAAAGAGTTTAGGGTACGAATAAATTTGGAACAGCACAAATCTACCCCAACACAGCTTTGTAGAAATTCTTGAAGAGTATTACATGAATGGAAAGAGGTTAGGTACATTAGGGTACGAAGAAATTTGTAAACGCACAAATCTATCCCAACGGACGTTTCGTAGAGATTCTTGATTAGGATCACATGAATGGAAAGAGGTTAGGGTACGAATAAATTTGGAACAGCACAAATCTATTCCAATACAGCTTTGTAGAAATTCTTGATTAGGATTACATGAATGAAAAGAGTTTAGGTACATTAAGGTACGAAGAAATTTGTAAAAGCACAAATCTATCCCAACGGAAGTTTTTTAAAAATTCTTGATTAGGATCACATGTATGGAAAGAGGTTAGGGTACGAATAAATTTGTAAAAGCACAAATCTATCCCAACGGACGTTTTATAGAAATTCTTGATTAGGATCACATGAATGGAAAGAGGTTAGGGTACGAATAAATTTGGATCAGCACAAATCTATCCCAACACAGCTTTGTAGAAATTCTTGATTAGGATCACATGAATGGAAAGAGGTTAGGGTACGAATAAATTTGTAAACGCACAAATCTATCCCAACACAGTTTAGTAGAAATTCTTGATTAGGATCACATGAATGGAAAGAGGTTAGGGTACGAATAAATTTGTAAAAGCACAAATCTATACCAACACAGCTTTGTAGAAATTCTTGATTAGGATTACATGAATGGAAAGAGGTTAGGTACTATAGGGTACGCAGAAATCTGTAAACGCAAAAAAACTGTCCCAACTAATGTTTAGTAGAAATTCTTGATTAGGATCACCTGAATGGAAAGAGGTAGGGTACAACTAAATTTGGAAAAGCACAAATCTATCCCAACGGATGTTTTGTAGAGATTCTTGATTAGGATCACATGAATGGAAAGAGGTTAGGGTACGAATAAATTTGTAAAAGCACAAATCTATCCCAACGGACGTTTTGTAGAAATTCTTGATTAGGATCACATGAATGGAAAGAGGTTAGGGTACGAATAAATTTGTAAAAGCAGAAATCTATCCCAACACAGCTTTGTAGAAATTCTTGATAAGGATTACATGAATGGAAAGAGGATAGGTACATTAGGGTGCGAAGAAATTTGTAAACGCACAAATCTAATCCCAGCGGACGTTTTGTAGAAATTCTTGATTAGGATCACATGAATGGAAAGAGGTTAGATACATTAGGGTACGAAGAAATTTGTAAACGCACAATTCTATCCCAACGGACGTTTTGTAGAAGTTCTTGATTAGGATCACATGAATGGAAAGAGTTTAGGGTACGAATAAATTTGGAACAGCACAAATCTACCCCAACACAGCTTTGTAGAAATTCTTGAAGAGGATTACATGAATGGAAAGAGGTTAGGTACATTAGGGTACGAAGAAATTTGTAAACGCACAAATCTATCCCAACGGACGTTTCGTAGAGATTCTTGATTAGGATCACATGAATGGAAAGAGGCTAGGGTACGCAAAAATTTGTAAAAGCACAAATCTATTCCAACTGACG
The DNA here is from genome assembly GCA_929113105.1 of Agrypnus murinus. NCBI lineage: Eukaryota > Metazoa > Arthropoda > Insecta > Coleoptera > Elateridae > Agrypnus > Agrypnus murinus. Next base: position 6,361,473 of record OV816026.1, on the reverse strand, counting down.
TTTTGTAGAAATTCTTGATTATGATCACATGAATGGAAAGAGGTTAGGGTACGAATAAATTTGGAACAGCACAAATCTATTCCAATACAGCTTTGTAGAAATTCTTGATTAGGATTACATGAATGAAAAGAGTTTAGGTACATTAAGGTACGAAGAAATTTGTAAAAGCACAAATCTATCCCAACGGAAGTTTTTTAGAAATTCTTGATTAGGATCACATGTATGGAAAGAGGTTAGGGTACGAATAAATTTGTAAAAGCACAAATCTATCCCAACGGACGTTTTATAGAAATTCTTGATTAGGATCACATGAATGGAAAGAGGTTAGGGTACGAATAAATTTGTAAAAGCACAAATCTATCGCCACAAACGTTTTGTAGAAATTCTTGATCACATGAATGGAAAGAGGTTAGGGTACGAATAAATTTGTTAAAGTAGAAATCTATCCCAACACAGCTTTGTAGAAATTCTTGATAAGGATTACATGAATGGAAAGAGGATAGGTACATTAGGGTGCGAAGAAATTTGTAAACGCACAAATCTAATCCCAGCGGACGTTTTGTAGAAATTCTTGATTAGGATCACATGAAAGGAAAGAGGTTAGATACATTAGGGTACGAAGAAATTTGTAAACGCACAATTCTATCCCAACGGACGTTATGTAGAAGTTCTTGATTAGGATCACATGAATGGAAAGAGTTTAGGGTACGAATAAATTTGGAACAGCACAAATCTACCCCAACACAGCTTTGTAGAAATTCTTGAAGAGTATTACATGAATGGAAAGAGGTTAGGTACATTAGGGTACGAAGAAATTTGTAAACGCACAAATCTATCCCAACGGACGTTTCGTAGAGATTCTTGATTAGGATCACATGAATGGAAAGAGGTTAGGGTACGAATAAATTTGGAACAGCACAAATCTATTCCAATACAGCTTTGTAGAAATTCTTGATTAGGATTACATGAATGAAAAGAGTTTAGGTACATTAAGGTACGAAGAAATTTGTAAAAGCACAAATCTATCCCAACGGAAGTTTTTTAGAAATTCTTGATTAGGATCACATGTATGGAAAGAGGTTAGGGTACGAATAAATTTGTAAAAGCACAAATCTATCCCAACGGACGTTTTATAGAAATTCTTGATTAGGATCACATGAATGGAAAGAGGTTAGGGTACGAATAAATTTGTAAAAGCACAAATCTATCCCAACACAGCTTTGTAGAAATTCTTGATAAGGATTACATGAATGGAAAGAGGTTAGGTACATTAGGGTACGAAGAAATTTGTAAACGCACAAATATAATCCCAGCGGAAGTTTTGTAGAAATTCTTGATTAGGATCACATGAATGGAAAGAGTTAGGGTAAGAATAAATTTGTAAAAACACAAATCTATCCCAACGGACGTTTTGTAGAAATTCTTGGTTAGGATCACATGAATGGAAAGAGGTTAGGGTACGAAGAAATTTGTAAACGCACAAATCTATTCCAACGGACTTTTTGTAGAAATTCCTGATTAGGATCACATGAATGGAAAGAAGTTAGGGTACGAATAAATTTGGAACAGCACAAATCTATTCCAATACAGCTTTGTAGCAATTCTTGATTAGGATTACATGAATGAAAAGAGTTTAGGTACATTATTAAGGTACGAAGAAATTTGTAAAAACACAAATCTATCCCAACGGAAGTTTTTTAGAAATTCTTGATTAGGATCACATGAATGGAAAGAGGTTAGGTACGATAGGGTACGCAGAAATCTGTAAACGCAAAAAATCAGTCCCAACGAACGTTTCGTAGAAATTCTTGATTAGGATCACATGAATGGTAAGAGGTAGGGTACAACTAAATTTGGAAAAGCACAAATCTATCCCAACGGATGTTTTGTAGAGATTCTTGATTAGGATCACGTGAATGGCAAGAGGTTAGGGTACGAAGAAATTTGTAAACGCACAAATTTATCCCAACTAACGTTTTGTAGAAATTCTTGATTAGGACCACATGAATGGAAAGAGGTTAGGGTACGTATAAATTTGTAAAAGCTCAAATCTATCCCAACGGACGTTTTGTAGAAATTCTTGATTAGGATCACATGAATGGAAAGAGGTTAGGGTACGAAGAAATTTGTAAACGCACAAATCTATCCCAACGGACGTTTTGTAGAAATTCCTGACTAGGATCACATGAATGGAAAGAGGTTAGGGTACGAATAAATTTAGAACAGCAGAAATCTATTCCAATACAGTTTTGTAGAAATTCTTGATTAGGATTACATGAATGAAAAGAGGTTAGGTATATTAGGGTACGAAGAAATTTGTAAACGCACAAATCTATACCAACGGACGTTTTGTAGAAATTCTTGATTAGGATCACATGAATGGAAAGAGTTTAGGGTACGAATAAACTTGGAACAGCACAAATCTACCCCAACACAGCTTTGTAGCACTTCTTGATTAGGACTACATGAATGGAAAGAGGTTAAGGTACGAATAAAGCTGTAAACGCACAAATCTATCCCAACTGATGTTTTGTAGAAATTCTTGATTAGGATCACATGAATGGAAAGAGGTTAGCATACGAATAAATTTGTAAAAGCACAAATTTATCCCAACGAACGTTCTGTAGAAATTCTTGATTAGGATCACATGAATGGAAAGAGGTTAGGTTACGAATAAATTTGTAAAAGCACTAATCTATCCCAACCGACATTTTGTAGAAATTCTTGATTAGGATCACACATGAATGGAAAGAGGTTAGGGAACGAATAAATTTGGAACAGCGCAAATCTATCCCAACGGACGTTTTGTAGAAATTCTTGATTAGGATCACATGAATGGAAAGAGGTTAGGGTACGAATAAATTTGGAAAAGCACAAATCTATCCCAACGGATGTTTTGTAGAGATTCTTGATTAGGATCACATGAATGGAAAGAGGTTAGGGTACGAATAAATTTGTAAAAGCACAAATCTATCCCAACGGACGTTTTGTAGAAATTCTTGATTAGGATCACATGAATGGAAAGAGGTTAGGGTACGAATAAATTTGTTAAAATAGAAATCTATCCCAACACAGCTTTGTAGAAATTCTTGATAAGGATTACATGAATGGAAAGAGGATAGGTACGTTAGGGTGCGAAGAAATTTGTAAACGCACAAATCTAATCCCAGCGGACGTTTTGTAGAAATTCTTGATTAGGATCACATGAAAGGAAAGAGGTTAGATACATTAGGGTACGAAGAAATTTGTAAACGCACAATTCTATCCCAACGGACGTTATGTAGAAGTTCTTGATTAGGATCACATGAATGGAAAGAGTTTAGGGTACGAATAAATTTGGAACAGCACAAATCTACCCCAACACAGCTTTGTAGAAATTCTTGAAGAGTATTACATGAATGGAAAGAGGTTAGGTACATTAGGGTACGAAGAAATTTGTAAACGCACAAATCTATCCCAACGGACGTTTCGTAGAGATTCTTGATTAGGATCACATGAATGGAAAGAGGTTAGGGTACGAATAAATTTGGAACAGCACAAATCTATTCCAATACAGCTTTGTAGAAATTCTTGATTAGGATTACATGAATGAAAAGAGTTTAGGTACATTAAGGTACGAAGAAATTTGTAAAAGCACAAATCTATCCCAACGGAAGTTTTTTAGAAATTCTTGATTAGGATCACATGTATGGAAAGAGGTTAGGGTACGAATAAATTTGTAAAAGCACAAATCTATCCCAACGGACGTTTTATAGAAATTCTTGATTAGGATCACATGAATGGAAAGAGGTTAGGGTACGAATAAATTTGGATCAGCACAAATCTATCCCAACACAGCTTTGTAGAAATTCTTGATTAGGATCACATGAATGGAAAGAGGTTAGGGTACGAATAAATTTGTAAACGCACAAATCTATCCCAACACAGTTTAGTAGAAATTCTTGATTAGGATCACATGAATGGAAAGAGGTTAGGGTACGAATAAATTTGTAAAAGCACAAATCTATACCAACACAGCTTTGTAGAAATTCTTGATTAGGATTACATGAATGGAAAGAGGTTAGGTACGATAGGGTACGCAGAAATCTGTAAACGCAAAAAATCTGTCCCAACTAATGTTTAGTAGAAATTCTTGATTAGGATCACCTGAATGGAAAGAGGTAGGTTACAACTAAATTTGGAAAAGCACAAATCTATCCCAACGGATGTTTTGTAGAGATTCTTGATTAGGATCACATGAATGGAAAGAGGTTAGGGTACGAATAAATTTGTAAAAGCACAAATCTATCCCAACGGACGTTTTGTAGAAATTCTTGATTAGGATCACATGAATGGAAAGAGGTTAGGGTACGAATAAATTTGTAAAAGCAGAAATCTATCCTAACACAGCTTTGTAGAAATTCTTGATAAGGATTACATGAATGGAAAGAGGATAGGTACATTAGGGTGCGAAGAAATTTGTAAACGCACAAATCTAATCCCAGCGGACGTTTTGTAGAAATTCTTGATTAGGATCACATGAATGGAAAGAGGTTAGATACATTAGGGTACGAAGAAATTTGTAAACGCACAATTCTATCCCAACGGACGTTTTGTAGAAGTTCTTGATTAGGATCACATGAATGGAAAGAGTTTAGGGTACGAATAAATTTGGAACAGCACAAATCTACCCCAACACAGCTTTGTAGAAATTCTTGAAGAGGATTACATGAATGGAAAGAGGTTAGGTACATTAGGGTACGAAGAAATTTGTAAACGCACAAATCTATCCCAACGGACGTTTCGTAGAGATTCTTGATTAGGATCACATGAATGGAAAGAGGCTAGGGTACGCAAAAATTTGTAAAAGCACAAATCTATTCCAACTGACGTTTTGTAGAAATTCTTGATTATGATCACATGAATGGAAAGAGGTTAGGGTACGAATAAATTTGGAACAGCACAAATCTATTCCAATACAGCTTTGTAGAAATTCTTGATTAGGATTACATGAATGAAAAGAGTTTAGGTACATTAAGGTACGAAGAAATTTGTAAAAGCACAAATCTATCCCAACGGAAGTTTTTTAGAAATTCTTGATTAGGATCACATGTATGGAAAGAGGTTAGGGTACGAATAAATTTGTAAAAGCACAAATCTATCCCAACGGAAGTTTTATAGAAATTCTTGATTAGGATCACATGAATGGAAAGAGGTTAGGGTACGAATAAATTTGTAAAAGCACAAATCTATCGCCACAAACGTTTTGTAGAAATTCTTGATTAGGATCACATGAACGGAAAGAGGTTAGGGTACGAATAAATTTGTAAAAGCACAAATCTATCCCAACACAGCTTTGTAGAAATTCTTGATAAGGATTCCATGAATGGAAAGAGGTTAGGTACATTAGGGTACGAAGAAATTTGTAAACGCACAAATATAATCCCAGCGAAGTTTTGTAGAAATGCTTGATTAGGATCACATGAATGGAAAGAGTTAGGGTAAGAACAAATTTGTAAAAGCTCAAATCTATCCCAACGGACGTTTTGTAGAAATTCTTGATTAGGATCACATGAATGGAAAGAGGTTAGGTACGATAGGCTACGCAGAATTCTGTAAACGCAAAAAATCAGTCCCAACGAACGTTTCGTAGAAATTCTTGATTAGGATCACATGAATGGTAAGAGGTAGGGTACAACTAAATTTGGAAAAGCACAAATCTATCCCAACGGATGTTTTGTAGAGATTCTTGATTAGGATCACGTGAATGGCAAGAGGTTAGGGTACGAATAAATTTGTAAACGCACAAATTTATCCCAACTAACGTTTTGTAGAAATTCTTGATTAGGACCACATGAATGGAAAGAGGTTAGGGTACGTATAAATTTGTAAAAGCTCAAATCTATCCCAACGGACGTTTTGTAGAAATTCTTGATTAGGATCACATGAATGGAAAGAGGTTAGGGTACGAAGAAATTTGTAAACGCACAAATCTATCCCAACGGACGTTTTGTAGAAATTCCTGACTAGGATCACATGAATGGAAAGAGGTTAGGGTACGAATAAACTTGGAACAGCACAAATCTACCCCAACACAACTTTGTAGCACTTCTTGATTAGGACTACATGAATGGAAAGAGGTTAAGGTACGAATAAAGCTGTAAACGCACAAATCTATCCCAACGGATGTTTTGTAGAAATTCTTGATTAGGATCACATGAATGGAAAGAGGTTAGGGTACGAATAAATTTGTAAAAGCAGAAATCTATCCCAACACAGCTTTGTAGAAATTCTTGATAAGGATTACATGAATGGAAAGAGGTTAGGGTACGAATAAATTTGTAAAAGCACAAATCTATCCCAACGGACGTTTTGTAGAAATTCTTGATTAGGATCACATGAATGGAAAGAGGTTAGGGTACGAATAAATTTGGATCAGCACAAATCTATCCCAACACAGCTTTGTAGAAATTCTTGATTAGGATCACATGAATGGAAAGAGGTTAGGGTACGAATAAATTTGTAAACGCACAAATCTATCCCAACACAGTTTAGTAGAAATTCTTGATTAGGATCACATGAATGGAAAGAGGTTAGGGTACGAATAAATTTGTAAAAGCACAAATCTATACCAACACAGCTTTGTAGAAATTCTTGATTAGGATTACATGAATGGAAAGAGGTTAGGTACGATAGGGTACGCAGAAATCTGTAAACGCAAAAAATCTGTCCCAACTAATGTTTAGTAGAAATTCTTGATTAGGATCACCTGAATGGAAAGAGGTAGGTTACAACTAAATTTGGAAAAGCACAAATCTATCCCAACGGATGTTTTGTAGAGATTCTTGATTAGGATCACATGAATGGAAAGAGGTTAGGGTACGAATAAATTTGTAAAAGCACAAATCTATCCCAACGGACGTTTTGTAGAAATTCTTGATTAGGATCACATGAATGGAAAGAGGTTAGGGTACGAATAAATTTGTAAAAGCAGAAATCTATCCCAACACAGCTTTGTAGAAATTCTTGATAAGGATTACATGAATGGAAAGAGGATAGGTACATTAGGGTGCGAAGAAATTTGTAAACGCACAAATCTAATCCCAGCGGACGTTTTGTAGAAATTCTTGATTAGGATCACATGAATGGAAAGAGGTTAGATACATTAGGGTACGAAGAAATTTGTAAACGCACAATTCTATCCCAACGGACGTTTTGTAGAAGTTCTTGATTAGGATCACATGAATGGAAAGAGTTTAGGGTACGAATAAATTTGGAACAGCACAAATCTACCCCAACACAGCTTTGTAGAAATTCTTGAAGAGGATTACATGAATGGAAAGAGGTTAGGTACATTAGGGTACGAAGAAATTTGTAAACGCACAAATCTATCCCAACGGACGTTTCGTAGAGATTCTTGATTAGGATCACATGAATGGAAAGAGGCTAGGGTACGCAAAAATTTGTAAAAGCACAAATCTATTCCAACTGACGTTTTGTAGAAATTCTTGATTATGATCACATGAATGGAAAGAGGTTAGGGTACGAATAAATTTGGAACAGCACAAATCTATTCCAATACAGCTTTGTAGAAATTCTTGATTAGGATTACATGAATGAAAAGAGTTTAGGTACATTAAGGTACGAAGAAATTTGTAAAAGCACAAATCTATCCCAACGGCAGTTTTTTAGAAATTCTTGATTAGGATCACATGTATGGAAAGAGGTTAGGGTACGAATAAATTTGTAAAAGCACAAATCTATCCCAACGGACGTTTTATAGAAATTCTTGATTAGGATCACATGAATGGAAAGAGGTTAGGGTACGAATAAATTTGTAAAAGCACAAATCTATCGCCACAAACGTTTTGTAGAAATTCTTGATTAGGATCACATGAACGGAAAGAGGTTAGGGTACGAATAAATTTGTAAAAGCACAAATCTATCCCAACACAGCTTTGTAGAAATTCTTGATAAGGATTACATGAATGGAAAGAGGTTAGGTACATTAGGGTACGAAGAAATTTGTAAACGCACAAATATAATCCCAGCGGAAGTTTTGTAGAAATTCTTGATTAGGATCACATGAATGGAAAGAGTTAGGGTAAGAATAAATTTGTAAAAGCTCAAATCTATCCCAACGGACGTTTTGTAGAAATTCTTGATTAGGATCACATGAATGGAAAGAGGTTAGGTACGATAGGGTACGCAGAATTCTGTAAACGCAAAAAATCAGTCCCAACGAACGTTTCGTAGAAATTCTTGATTAGGATCACATGAATGGTAAGAGGTAGGGTACAACTAAATTTGGAAAAGCACAAATCTATCCCAACGGATGTTTTGTAGAGATTCTTGATTAGGATCAGGTGAATGGCAAGAGGTTAGGGTACGAATAAATTTGTAAACGCACAAATTTATCCCAACTAACGTTTTGTAGAAATTCTTGATTAGGACCACATGAATGGAAAGAGGTTAGGGTACGTATAAATTTGTAAAAGCTCAAATCTATCCCAACGGACGTTGTGTAGAAATTCTTGATTAGGATCACATGAATGGAAAGAGGTTAGGGTACGAAGAAATTTGTAAACGCACAAATCTATCCCAACGGACGTTTTGTAGAAATTCCTGACTAGGATCACATGAATGGAAAGAGGTTAGGGTACGAATAAACTTGGAACAGCACAAATCTACCCCAACACAACTTTGTAGCACTTCTTTATTAGGACTACATGAATGGAAAGAGGTTAAGGTACGAATAAAGCTGTAAACGCACAAATCTATCCCAACGGATGTTTTGTAGAAATTCTTGATTAGGATCACATGAATGGAAAGAGGTTAGCATACGAATAAATTTGTAAAAGCACAAATTTATCCCAACGAACGTTCTGTAGAAATTCTTGATTAGGATCACATGAATGGAAAGAGGTTAGGTTACGAATAAATTTGTAAAAGCACTAATCTATCCCAACCGACATTTTGTAGAAATTCTTGATTAGGATCACACATGAATGGAAAGAGGTTAGGGAACGAATAAATTTGGAACAGCGCAAATCTATCCCAACGGACGTTTTGTAGAAATTCTTGATTAGGATCACATGAATGGAAAGAGGTTAGGGTACGAATAAATTTGGAAAAGCACAAATCTATCCCAACACAGCTTTGTAGAAATTCTTGATTAGGATCACATGAATGGAAAGAGGTTAGGGTACGAATAAATTTGTAAACGCACAAATCTATCCCAACACAGTTTAGTAGAAATTCTTGATTAGAATCACATGAATGGAAAGAGGTTAGGGTACGAATAAATTTGTAAAAGCACAAATCTATACCAATACAGCTTTGTAGAAATTCTTGATTAGGATTACATGAATGAAAAGAGTTTAGGAACATTAGGGTACGAAAAAATTTGTAGACGCACAAATCTATCCCAACGGACGTTTTGTAGAAATTCTTGATTAGGATCACATGAATGGATAGAGGTTAGGGTACGAATAAATTTGTAAAAGCGCAAATCTATCCCAACGGACGTTTTGTAGAAATTCTTGATTAGGGTCACATGAATGGAAAGAGGTTAGGGTACGAATAAATTTGGAAAAGCACAAATCTATCACATCGGATGTTTTGTAAAAATTCTTGATTAGAATCACATAAATGGCGAGAGGTTAGGGTTCGCAAAAATTTATAAAAGCACAAATCTATCCCAACCGACGTTTTGTAGAAATTCTTGATTAGGACCACATGAATGGAAAGAGGTTAGGGTACCAATAAATTTGTAAAAGCTCAAATCTATCCCAACGGACGTTTTGTAGAAGTTCTTGATTAGGATCACGTGAATGGCAAGAGGTTAGGGTACGAATAAATTTGTAAACTCACAAATTTATCCCAACTAACGTTTTGTAGAAATTCTTGATTAGGACCACATGAATGGAAAGAGGTTAGGGTACCAATAAATTTGTAAAAGCTCAAATCTATCCCAACGGACGTTTTGTAGAAGTTCTTGATTAGGATCACGTGAATGGCAATAGGTTAGGGTACGAATAAATTTGTAAACTCACAAATGTATCCCAACTAACGTTTTGTAGAAATTCTTGATTAGGACCACATGAATGGAAAGAGGTTAGGGTACCAATAAATTTGTAAAAGCTCAAATCTATCCCAACGGACGTTATGTAGAAATTCTTGATTAGGATCACATGAATGGAAAGAGTTTAGGGTACGAATAAATTTGGAACAGCACAAACCTACCCCAACACAGCTTTGTAGAAATTCTTGATTAGTATTAAATGAATGAAAAGAGGTTAGGTATATTAGGGTACGAAGAAATTTGTAAACGCACAAATCTATCCCAACGGAAGTGTTGTAGAAATTCTTGATTAGTATTAAATGAATGAAAAGAGGTTAGGTATATTAGGGTACGAAGAAATTTGTAAACGCACAAATCTATCCCAACGGAAGTTTTGTAGAAATTCTTGATTAGGATCACATGAATGGAAAGAGGTAGGGTACAACTAAATTTGGAAAAGCACAAATGTATCCCAGCGGATGTTTTGTAGAGATTCTTGATTAGGATCACGTGAATGGCAAGAGGTTAGGGTACGAATAAATTTGTAAACTCACAAATTTATCCCAACTAACGTTTTGTAGAAATTCTTGATTAGGACCACATGAATGGAAAGAGGTTAGGGTACGAATAAATTTGTAAAAGCTCAAATCTATCCCAACGGACGTTTTGTAGAAATTCTTGATTAGGATCACATGAATGGAAAGAGGTTAGGGTACGAATAAATTTGAAAAAGCACAAATCTATCCCAACGGACGTTTTGTAGAAATTCTTGATTAGGATCACATGAATGGAAAGAGGTTAGGGTACGAATAAATTTGTAAAAGCACAAATCTATCCCAACGGACGTTTTGTAGAAATTCTTGATTAGGATCACATGAATGGAAAGAGGTTAGGTACGATAGGGTACGCAGAAATCTGTAAACGCAAAAAATCTGTCCCAACGAACGTTTCGTAAAAATTCTTGATTAGGATCACATGAATGGAAAGAGGTAGGGTACAACTAAATTTGGAAAAGCACAAATCTATCCCAACGGATGTTTTGTAGAGATTCTTGATTAGGATCACGTGAATGGCAAGAGGTTAGGGTACGAATAAATTTGTAAACTCACAAATTTATCCCAACTAACGTTTTGTAGAAATTCTTGATTAGGACCACATGAATGGAAAGAGGTTAGGGTACGAATAAATTTGTAAAAGCTCAAATCTATCCCAACGGACGTTTTGTAGAAATTCTTGATTAGGATCACATGAATGGAAAGAGGTTAGGGTACGAATAAATTTGAAAAAGCACAAATCTATCCCAACGGACGTTTTGTAGAAATTCTTGATTAGGATCACATGAATGGAAAGAGGTTAGGGTACGAATAAATTTGTAAAAGCACAAATCTATCCCAACGGACGTTTTGTAGAAATTCTTGATTAGGATCACATGAATGGAAAGAGGTTAGGTACGATAGGGTACGCAGAAATCTGTAAACGCAAAAAATCTGTCCCAACGAACGTTTCGTAAAAATTCTTGATTAGGATCACATGAATGGAAAGAGGTAGGGTACAACTAAATTTGGAAAAGCACAAATCTATCCCAACGGATGTTTTGTAGAGATTCTTGATTAGGATCACGTGAATGGCAAGAGGTTAGGGTACGAATAAATTTGTAAACTCACAAATTTATCCCAACTAACGTTTTGTAGAAATTCTTGATTAGGACCACATGAATGGAAAGAGGTTAGGGTACGAATAAATTTGTAAAAGCTCAAATCTATCCCAACGGACGTTTTGTAGAAATTCTTGTTTAGGATCACATGAATGGAAAGAGGTTAGGGTACGAAGAAATTTCTAAACGCACAAATCTATCCCGACGGACGTTTTGTAGAAATTCCTGACTAGGATCACATGAATGGAAAGAGGTTAGGGTACGAATAAATTTAGAACAGCAGAAATCTATTCCAATACAGTTTTGTAGAAATTCTTGATTAGGATTACATGAATGAAAAGAGGTTAGGTATATTAGGGTACGAAGAAATTTGTAAAAGCACAAATCTATACCAACGGACGTTTTGTAGAAATTCTTGATTAGGATCACATGAATGGAAAGAGTTTAGGGTACGAATAAACTTGGAACAGCACAAATCTACCCCAACACAGCTTTGTAGAACTTCTTGATTAGGACTACATGAATGGAAAGAGGTTAAGGTACGAATAAAGTTGTAAACGCACAAATCTATCCCAACGGATGTTTTGTAGAAATTCTTGATTAGGATCACATGAATGGATAGAGGTTAGGGTACGAATAAATTTGTAAAAGTACAAATCTATCCCAACGGACGTTTTGTAGAAATTCTTGATTAGGATCACATGAATGGAAAGAGGTTAGGGTACGAATAAATTTGGATCAGCACAAATCTATCCCAACACAGCTTTGTAGAAATTCTTGATTAGGATCACATGAATGGAAAGAGGTTAGGGTACGAATAAAATTGTAAAAGCACAAATCTATCCCAACGGATGTTTTGTAGAGATTCTTGATTAGGATCACATGAATGGAAAAAAATTAGGGTACAACTAAATTTGGAAAACCACAAATCTATCACATCGGATGTTTTGTAAAAATTCTTGATTAGGATCACATAAATGGCGAGAGGTTAGGGTTTGCAAAAATTTGTAAAAGCACAAATCTATCCCAACGGACGTTTTGTAGAAATTCTTGATTAGGATCACATGAATGGAAAGAGGTTAGGGTACTAATAAATTTGGATCAGCACAAATCTATCCCAACACAGCTTTGTAGAAATTCTTGATTAGGATCACATGAATGGAAAGAGGTTAGGGTACGAATAAATTTGTAAAAGCACAAATCTATCCCAACGGACGTTTTGTAGAAATTCTTGATTAGGATCACATGAATGGAAAGAGGTTAGGGTACTAATAAATTTGGATCAGCACAAATCTATCCCAACACAGCTTTGTAGAAATTCTTGATTAGGATCACATGAATGGAAAGAGGTTAGGGTACGAATAAATTTGTAAAAGCTCAAATCTATCCCAACGGACGTTTTGTAGAAATTCTTGTTTAGGATCACATGAATGGAAAGAGGTTAGGGTACGAAGAAATTTCTAAACGCACAAATCTATCCCGACGGACGTTTTGTAGAAATTCCTGACTAGGATCACATGAATGGAAAGAGGTTAGGGTACGAATAAATTTAGAACAGCAGAAATCTATTCCAATACAGTTTTGTAGAAATTCTTGATTAGGATTACATGAATGAAAAGAGGTTAGGTATATTAGGGTACGAAGAAATTTGTAAACGCACAAATCTATCCCAACGGACGTTTCGTAGAGATTCTTGATTAGGATCACATGAATGGAAAGAGGTTAGGGTACGAATAAATTTGGAACAGCACAAATCTATTCCAATACAGCTTTGTAGAAATTCTTGATTAGGATTACATGAATGAAAAGAGTTTAGGTACATTAAGGTACGAAGAAATTTGTAAAAGCACAAATCTATCCCAACGGAAGTTTTTTAGAAATTCTTGATTAGGATCACATGTATGGAAAGAGGTTAGGGTACGAATAAATTTGTAAAAGCACAAATCTATCCCAACGGACGTTTTATAGAAATTCTTGATTAGGATCACATGAATGGAAAGAGGTTAGGGTACGAATAAATTTGGATCAGCACAAATCTATCCCAACACAGCTTTGTAGAAATTCTTGATTAGGATCACATGAATGGAAAGAGGTTAGGGTACGAATAAATTTGTAAAAGCACAAATCTATCCCAACACAGTTTAGTAGAAATTCTTGATTAGGATCACATGAATGGAAAGAGGTTAGGGTACGAATAAATTTGTAAAAGCACAAATCTATACCAACACAGCTTTGTAGAAATTCTTGATTAGGATTACATGAATGGAAAGAGGTTAGGTACGATAGGGTACGCAGAAATCTGTAAACGCAAAAAATCTGTCCCAACTAATGTTTAGTAGAAATTCTTGATTAGGATCACCTGAATGGAAAGAGGTAGGTTACAACTAAATTTGGAAAAGCACAAATCTATCCCAACGGATGTTTTGTAGAGATTCTTGATTAGGATCACATGAATGGAAAGAGGTTAGGGTACGAATAAATTTGTAAAAGCACAAATCTATCCCAACGGACGTTTTGTAGAAATTCTTGATTAGGATCACATGAATGGAAAGAGGTTAGGGTACGAATAAATTTGTAAAAGCAGAAATCTATCCCAACACAGCTTTGTAGAAATTCTTGATAAGGATTACATGAATGGAAAGAGGATAGGTACATTAGGGTGCGAAGAAATTTGTAAACGCACAAATCTAATCCCAGCGGACGTTTTGTAGAAATTCTTGATTAGGATCACATGAATGGAAAGAGGTTAGATACATTAGGGTACGAAGAAATTTGTAAACGCACAATTCTATCCCAACGGACGTTTTGTAGAAGTTCTTGATTAGGATCACATGAATGGAAAGAGTTTAGGGTACGAATAAATTTGGAACAGCACAAATCTACCCCAACACAGCTTTGTAGAAATTCTTGAAGAGGATTACATGAATGGAAAGAGGTTAGGTACATTAGGGTACGAAGAAATTTGTAAACGCACAAATCTATCCCAACGGACGTTTCGTAGAGATTCTTGATTAGGATCACATGAATGGAAAGAGGCTAGGGTACGCAAAAATTTGTAAAAGCACAAATCTATTCCAACTGACGTTTTGTAGAAATTCTTGATTATGATCACATGAATGGAAAGAGGTTAGGGTACGAATAAATTTGGAACAGCACAAATCTATTCCAATACAGCTTTGTAGAAATTCTTGATTAGGATTACATGAATGAAAAGAGTTTAGGTACATTAAGGTACGAAGAAATTTGTAAAAGCACAAATCTATCCCAACGGAAGTTTTTTAGAAATTCTTGATTAGGATCACATGTATGGAAAGAGGTTAGGGTACGAATAAATTTGTAAAAGCACAAATCTATCCCAACGGACGTTTTATAGAAATTCTTGATTAGGATCACATGAATGGAAAGAGGTTAGGGTACGAATAAATTTGTAAAAGCACAAATCTATCGCCACAAACGTTTTGTAGAAATTCTTGATTAGGATCACATGAACGGAAAGAGGTTAGGGTACGAATAAATTTGTAAAAGCACAAATCTATCCCAACACAGCTTTGTAGAAATTCTTGATAAGGATTCCATGAATGGAAAGAGGTTAGGTACATTAGGGTACGAAGAAATTTGTAAACGCACAAATATAATCCCAGCGAAGTTTTGTAGAAATTCTTGATTAGGATCACATGAATGGAAAGAGTTAGGGTAAGAATAAATTTGTAAAAGCTCAAATCTATCCCAACGGACGTTTTGTAGAAATTCTTGATTAGGATCACATGAATGGAAAGAGGTTAGGTACGATAGGCTACGCAGAATTCTGTAAACGCAAAAAATCAGTCCCAACGAACGTTTCGTAGAAATTCTTGATTAGGATCACATGAATGGTAAGAGGTAGGGTACAACTAAATTTGGAAAAGCACAAATCTATCCCAACGGATGTTTTGTAGAGATTCTTGATTAGGATCACGTGAATGGAAAGAGGTTAGGGTACGAATAAATTTGTAAACGCACAAATTTATCCCAACTAACGTTTTGTAGAAATTCTTGATTAGGACCACATGAATGGAAAGAGGTTAGGGTACGTATAAATTTGTAAAAGCTCAAATCTATCCCAACGGACGTTTTGTAGAAATTCTTGATTAGGATCACATGAATGGAAAGAGGTTAGGGTACGAAGAAATTTGTAAACGCACAAATCTATCCCAACGGACGTTTTGTAGAAATTCCTGACTAGGATCACATGAATGGAAAGAGGTTAGGGTACGAATAAACTTGGAACAGCACAAATCTACCCCAACACAACTTTGTAGCACTTCTTGATTAGGACTACATGAATGGAAAGAGGTTAAGGTACGAATAAAGCTGTAAACGCACAAATCTATCCCAACGGATGTTTTGTAGAAATTCTTGATTAGGATCACATGAATGGAAAGAGGTTAGGGTACGAATAAATTTGTAAAAGCAGAAATCTATCCCAACACAGCTTTGTAGAAATTCTTGATAAGGATTACATGAATGGAAAGAGGTTAGGGTACGAATAAATTTGTAAAAGCACAAATCTATCCCAACGGACGTTTTATAGAAATTCTTGATTAGGATCACATGAATGGAAAGAGGTTAGGGTACGAATAAATTTGGATCAGCACAAATCTATCCCAACACAGCTTTGTAGAAATTCTTGATTAGGATCACATGAATGGAAAGAGGTTAGGGTACGAATAAATTTGTAAACGCACAAATCTATCCCAACACAGTTTAGTAGAAATTCTTGATTAGGATCACATGAATGGAAAGAGGTTAGGGTACGAATAAATTTGTAAAAGCACAAATCTATACCAACACAGCTTTGTAGAAATTCTTGATTAGGATTACATGAATGGAAAGAGGTTAGGTACGATAGGGTACGCAGAAATCTGTAAACGCAAAAAATCTGTCCCAACTAATGTTTAGTAGAAATTCTTGATTAGGATCACCTGAATGGAAAGAGGTAGGTTACAACTAAATTTGGAAAAGCACAAATCTATCCCAACGGATGTTTTGTAGAGATTCTTGATTAGGATCACATGAATGGAAAGAGGTTAGGGTACGAATAAATTTGTAAAAGCACAAATCTATCCCAACGGACGTTTTGTAGAAATTCTTGATTAGGATCACATGAATGGAAAGAGGTTAGGGTACGAATAAATTTGTAAAAGCAGAAATCTATCCCAACACAGCTTTGTAGAAATTCTTGATAAGGATTACATGAATGGAAAGAGGATAGGTACATTAGGGTGCGAAGAAATTTGTAAACGCACAAATCTAATCCCAGCGGACGTTTTGTAGAAATTCTTGATTAGGATCACATGAATGGAAAGAGGTTAGATACATTAGGGTACGAAGAAATTTGTAAACGCACAATTCTATCCCAACGGACGTTTTGTAGAAGTTCTTGATTAGGATCACATGAATGGAAAGAGTTTAGGGTACGAATAAATTTGGAACAGCACAAATCTACCCCAACACAGCTTTGTAGAAATTCTTGAAGAGGATTACATGAATGGAAAGAGGTTAGGTACATTAGGGTACGAAGAAATTTGTAAACGCACAAATCTATCCCAACGGACGTTTCGTAGAGATTCTTGATTAGGATCACATGAATGGAAAGAGGCTAGGGTACGCAAAAATTTGTAAAAGCACAAATCTATTCCAACTGACGTTTTGTAGAAATTCTTGATTATGATCACATGAATGGAAAGAGGTTAGGGTACGAATAAATTTGGAACAGCACAAATCTATTCCAATACAGCTTTGTAGAAATTCTTGATTAGGATTACATGAATGAAAAGAGTTTAGGTACATTAAGGTACGAAGAAATTTGTAAAAGCACAAATCTATCCCAACGGCAGTTTTTTAGAAATTCTTGATTAGGATCACATGTATGGAAAGAGGTTAGGGTACGAATAAATTTGTAAAAGCACAAATCTATCCCAACGGACGTTTTATAGAAATTCTTGATTAGGATCACATGAATGGAAAGAGGTTAGGGTACGAATAAATTTGTAAAAGCACAAATCTATCGCCACAAACGTTTTGTAGAAATTCTTGATTAGGATCACATGAACGGAAAGAGGTTAGGGTACGAATAAATTTGTAAAAGCACAAATCTATCCCAACACAGCTTTGTAGAAATTCTTGATAAGGATTACATGAATGGAAAGAGGTTAGGTACATTAGGGTACGAAGAAATTTGTAAACGCACAAATATAATCCCAGCGGAAGTTTTGTAGAAATTCTTGATTAGGATCACATGAATGGAAAGAGTTAGGGTAAGAATAAATTTGTAAAAGCTCAAATCTATCCCAACGGACGTTTTGTAGAAATTCTTGATTAGGATCACATGAATGGAAAGAGGTTAGGTACGATAGGGTACGCAGAATTCTGTAAACGCAAAAAATCAGTCAGAAATTCTTGATTAGGATCACATGAATGGTAAGAGGTAGGGTACAACTAAATTTGGAAAAGCACAAATCTATCCCAACGGATGTTTTGTAGAGATTCTTGATTAGGATCACGTGAATGGCAAGAGGTTAGGGTACGAATAAATTTGTAAACGCACAAATTTATCCCAACTAACGTTTTGTAGAAATTCTTGATTAGGACCACATGAATGGAAAGAGGTTAGGGTACGTATAAATTTGTAAAAGCTCAAATCTATCCCAACGGACGTTTTGTAGAAATTCTTGATTAGGATCACATGAATGGAAAGAGGTTAGGGTACGAAGAAATTTGTAAACGCACAAATCTATCCCAACGGACGTTTTGTAGAAATTCCTGACTAGGATCACATGAATGGAAAGAGGTTAGGGTACGAATAAACTTGGAACAGCACAAATCTACCCCAACACAACTTTGTAGCACTTCTTTATTAGGACTACATGAATGGAAAGAGGTTAAGGTACGAATAAAGCTGTAAACGCACAAATCTATCCCAACGGATGTTTTGTAGAAATTCTTGATTAGGATCACATGAATGGAAAGAGGTTAGCATACGAATAAATTTGTAAAAGCACAAATTTATCCCAACGAACGTTCTGTAGAAATTCTTGATTAGGATCACATGAATGGAAAGAGGTTAGGTTACGAATAAATTTGTAAAAGCACTAATCTATCCCAACCGACATTTTGTAGAAATTCTTGATTAGGATCACACATGAATGGAAAGAGGTTAGGGAACGAATAAATTTGGAACAGCGCAAATCTATCCCAACGGACGTTTTGTAGAAATTCTTGATTAGGATCACATGAATGGAAAGAGGTTAGGGTACGAATAAATTTGGAAAAGCACAAATCTATCCCAACACAGCTTTGTAGAAATTCTTGATTAGGATCACATGAATGGAAAGAGGTTAGGGTACGAATAAATTTGTAAACGCACAAATCTATCCCAACACAGTTTAGTAGAAATTCTTGATTAGAATCACATGAATGGAAAGAGGTTAGGGTACGAATAAATTTGTAAAAGCACAAATCTATACCAACACAGCTTTGTAGAAATTCTTGATTAGGATTACATGAATGAAAAGAGTTTAGGAACATTAGGGTACGAAAAAATTTGTAGACGCACAAATCTATCCCAACGGACGTTTTGTAGAAATTCTTGATTAGGATCACATGAATGGATAGAGGTTAGGGTACGAATAAATTTGTAAAAGCGCAAATCTATCCCAACGGACGTTTTGTAGAAATTCTTGATTAGGGTCACATGAATGGAAAGAGGTTAGGGTACGAATAAATTTGGAAAAGCACAAATCTATCACATCGGATGTTTTGTAAAAATTCTTGATTAGAATCACATAAATGGCGAGAGGTTAGGGTTCGCAAAAATTTATAAAAGCACAAATCTATCCCAACCGACGTTTTGTAGAAATTCTTGATTAGGACCACATGAATGGAAAGAGGTTAGGGTACCAATAAATTTGTAAAAGCTCAAATCTATCCCAACGGACGTTTTGTAGAAGTTCTTGATTAGGATCACGTGAATGGCAAGAGGTTAGGGTACGAATAAATTTGTAAACTCACAAATTTATCCCAACTAACGTTTTGTAGAAATTCTTGATTAGGACCACATGAATGGAAAGAGGTTAGGGTACCAATAAATTTGTAAAAGCTCAAATCTATCCCAACGGACGTTTTGTAGAAGTTCTTGATTAGGATCACGTGAATGGCAATAGGTTAGGGTACGAATAAATTTGTAAACTCACAAATGTATCCCAACTAACGTTTTGTAGAAATTCTTGATTAGGACCACATGAATGGAAAGAGGTTAGGGTACCAATAAATTTGTAAAAGCTCAAATCTATCCCAACGGACGTTATGTAGAAATTCTTGATTAGTATTAAATGAATGAAAAGAGGTTAGGTATATTAGGGTACGAAGAAATTTGTAAACGCACAAATCTATCCCAACGGAAGTGTTGTAGAAATTCTTGATTAGTATTAAATGAATGAAAAGAGGTTAGGTATATTAGGGTACGAAGAAATTTGTAAACGCACAAATCTATCCCAACGGAAGTTTTGTAGAAATTCTTGATTAGGATCACATGAATGGAAAGAGGTAGGGTACAACTAAATTTGGAAAAGCACAAATGTATCCCAACGGATGTTTTGTAGAGATTCTTGATTAGGATCACGTGAATGGCAAGAGGTTAGGGTACGAATAAATTTGTAAACTCACAAATTTATCCCAACTAACGTTTTGTAGAAATTCTTGATTAGGACCACATGAATGGAAAGAGGTTAGGGTACGAATAAATTTGTAAAAGCTCAAATCTATCCCAACGGACGTTTTGTAGAAATTCTTGATTAGGATCACATAAATGGAAAGAGGTTAGGGTACGAATAAATTTGAAAAAGCACAAATCTATCCCAACGGACGTTTTGTAGAAATTCTTGATTAGGATCACATGAATGGAAAGAGGTTAGGGTACGAATAAATTTGTAAAAGCACAAATCTATCCCAACGGACGTTTTGTAGAAATTCTTGATTAGGATCACATGAATGGAAAGAGGTTAGGTACGATAGGGTACGCAGAAATCTGTAAACGCAAAAAATCTGTCCCAACGAACGTTTCGTAAAAATTCTTGATTAGGATCACATGAATGGAAAGAGGTAGGGTACAACTAAATTTGGAAAAGCACAAATCTATCCCAACGGATGTTTTGTAGAGATTCTTGATTAGGATCACGTGAATGGCAAGAGGTTAGGGTACGAATAAATTTGTAAACTCACAAATTTATCCCAACTAACGTTTTGTAGAAATTCTTGATTAGGACCACATGAATGGAAAGAGGTTAGGGTACGAATAAATTTGTAAAAGCTCAAATCTATCCCAACGGACGTTTTGTAGAAATTCTTGATTAGGATCACATGAATGGAAAGAGGTTAGGGTACGAATAAATTTGAAAAAGCACAAATCTATCCCAACGGACGTTTTGTAGAAATTCTTGATTAGGATCACATGAATGGAAAGAGGTTAGGGTACGAATAAATTTGTAAAAGCACAAATCTATCCCAACGGACGTTTTGTAGAAATTCTTGATTAGGATCACATGAATGGAAAGAGGTTAGGTACGATAGGGTACGCAGAAATCTGTAAACGCAAAAAATCTGTCCCAACGAACGTTTCGTAAAAATTCTTGATTAGGATCACATGAATGGAAAGAGGTAGGGTACAACTAAATTTGGAAAAGCACAAATCTATCCCAACGGATGTTTTGTAGAGATTCTTGATTAGGATCACGTGAATGGCAAGAGGTTAGGGTACGAATAAATTTGTAAACTCACAAATTTATCCCAACTAACGTTTTGTAGAAATTCTTGATTAGGACCACATGAATGGAAAGAGGTTAGGGTACGAATAAATTTGTAAAAGCTCAAATCTATCCCAACGGACGTTTTGTAGAAATTCTTGTTTAGGATCACATGAATGGAAAGAGGTTAGGGTACGAAGAAATTTCTAAACGCACAAATCTATCCCGACGGACGTTTTGTAGAAATTCCTGACTAGGATCACATGAATGGAAAGAGGTTAGGGTACGAATAAATTTAGAACAGCAGAAATCTATTCCAATACAGTTTTGTAGAAATTCTTGATTAGGATTACATGAATGAAAAGAGGTTAGGTATATTAGGGTACGAAGAAATTTGTAAAAGCACAAATCTATACCAACGGACGTTTTGTAGAAATTCTTGATTAGGATCACATGAATGGAAAGAGTTTAGGGTACGAATAAACTTGGAACAGCACAAATCTACCCCAACACAGCTTTGTAGAACTTCTTGATTAGGACTACATGAATGGAAAGAGGTTAAGGTACGAATAAAGTTGTAAACGCACAAATCTATCCCAACGGATGTTTTGTAGAAATTCTTGATTAGGATCACATGAATGGATAGAGGTTAGGGTACGAATAAATTTGTAAAAGTACAAATCTATCCCAACGGACGTTTTGTAGAAATTCTTGATTAGGATCACATGAATGGAAAGAGGTTAGGGTACGAATAAATTTGGATCAGCACAAATCTATCCCAACACAGCTTTGTAGAAATGCTTGATTAGGATCACATGAATGGAAAGAGGTTAGGGTACGAATAAAATTGTAAAAGCACAAATCTATCCCAACGGATGTTTTGTAGAGATTCTTGATTAGGATCACATGAATGGAAAAAAATTAGGGTACAACTAAATTTGGAAAACCACAAATCTATCACATCGGATGTTTTGTAAAAATTCTTGATTAGGATCACATAAATGGCGAGAGGTTAGGGTTTGCAAAAATTTGTAAAAGCACAAATCTATCCCAACGGACGTTTTGTAGAAATTCTTGATTAGGATCACATGAATGGAAAGAGGTTAGGGTACTAATAAATTTGGATCAGCACAAATCTATCCCAACACAGCTTTGTAGAAATTCTTGATTAGGATCACATGAATGGAAAGAGGTTAGGGTACGAATAAATTTGTAAAAGCACAAATCTATCCCAACGGACGTTTTGTAGAAATTCTTGATTAGGATCACATGAATGGAAAGAGGTTAGGGTACTAATAAATTTGGATCAGCACAAATCTATCCCAACACAGCTTTGTAGAAATTCTTGATTAGGATCACATGAATGGAAAGAGGTTATGGTACGAATAAATTTGTAAAAGCTCAAATCTATCCCAACGGACGTTTTGTAGAAATTCTTGTTTAGGATCACATGAATGGAAAGAGGTTAGGGTACGAAGAAATTTCTAAACGCACAAATCTATCCCGACGGACGTTTTGTAGAAATTCCTGACTAGGATCACATGAATGGAAAGAGGTTAGGGTACGAATAAATTTATAACAGCAGAAATCTATTCCAATACAGTTTTGTAGAAATTCTTGATTAGGATTACATGAATGAAAAGAGGTTAGGTATATTAGGGTACGAAGAAATTTGTAAACGCACAAATCTATACCAACGGACGTTTTGTAGAAATTCTTGATTAGGATCACATGAATGGAAAGAGTTTAGGGTACGAATAAACTTGGAACAGCACAAATCTACCCCAACACAGCTTTGTAGAACTTCTTGATTAGGACTACATGAATGGAAAGAGGTTAAGGTACGAATAAAGTTGTAAACGCACAAATCTATCCCAACGGATGTTTTGTAGAAATTCTTGATTAGGATCACATGAATGGAAAGAGGTTAGGTTACGAATAAATTTGTAAAAGCACAAATCTATCCCAACGGACGTTTTGTAGAAATTCTTGATTAGGATCACATGAATGGAAAGAGGTTAGGGTACTAATAAATTTGGATCAGCACAAATCTATCCCAACACAGCTTTGTAGAAATTCTTGATTAGGATCACATGAATGGAAAGAGGTTAGGGTACGAAGAAATTTGTAAAAGCACAAATCTATCCCAACGGATGTTTTGTAGAGATTCTTGATTAGGATCACATGAATGGAAAGAGGTTAGGGTACAACTAAATTTGGAAAAGCACAAATCTATCACATCGGATGTTTTGTAAAAATTCTTGATTAGGATCACATAAATGGCGAGAGGTTAGGGTTTGCAAAAATTTGTAAAAGCACAAATCTATCCCAACCGACGTTTTGTAGAAATTCTTGATTAGGATCACATGAATGGAAAGAGGTTAGGGTACGAATAAATTTGTAAAAGCACAAATCTATCCCAATGCATGTTTTGTAGAGATTCTTGATTAGGATCACATGAATGGAAAGAGGTTAGGGTACAACTAAATTTGGAAAAGCACAAATCTATCCCAACGGATGTTTTGTAGAGATTCTTGATTAGGATCACGTGAATGGCAAGAGGTTAGGGTACGAATAAATTTGTAAACTCACAAATTTATCCCAACTAACGTTTTGTAGAAATTCTTGATTAGGACCACATGAATGGAAAGAGGTTAGGGTACCAATAAATTTGTAAAAGCTCAAATCTATCCCAACGGACGTTTTGTAGAAATTCTTGATTAGGATCACATGAATGGAAAGAGGTTAGGGTACGAAGAAATTTGGAACAGCGCAAATCTATCCCAACACAGCTTTGTAGAAATTCTTGATTAGTATTAAATGAATGAAAAGAGGTTAGGTATATTAGGGTACGAAGAAATTTGTAAACGCACAAATCTATCCCAACGGAAGTTTTGTAGAAATTCTTGATTAGGATCACATGAATGGAAAGAGGTTAGGGTACGAATAAATTTGGATCAGCACAAATCTATCCCAACGGACGTTTTGTAGAAATTCTTGATTAGGATCACACATGAATGGAAAGAGGTTAGGGTACGAATAAATTTGGATCAGCACAAATCTATCCCAACGGAAGTTTTGTAGAAATTCTTGATTAGGATCACATGAATGGAAAGAGGTTAGGGTACGAATAAATTTGGAACAGCGCAAATCTATCCCAACGGACGTTTTGTAGAAATTCTTGATTAGGATCACATGAATGGAAAGAGGTTAGGGTACGAATAAATTTGGATCAGCACAAATCTATCCCAACACAGCTTTGTAGAAATTCTTGATTAGGATCACATGAATGGAAAGAGGTTAGGGTACGAATAAATTTGTAAACGCACAAATCTATCCCAACACAGTTTAGTAGAAATTCTTGATTAGGATCACATGAATGGAAAGAGGTTAGGGTACGAATAAATTTGTAAAAGCACAAATCTATACCAACACAGCTTTGTAGAAATTCTTGATTAGGATTACATGAATGGAAAGAGGTTAGGTACGATAGGGTACGCAGAAATCTGTAAACGCAAAAAATCTGTCTCAACTAATGTTTAGTAGAAATTCTTGATTAGGATCACCTGAATGGAAAGAGGTTAGGGTACGAATAAATTTGTAAAAGCACAAATCTATCCCAACGGATGTTTTGTAGAGATTCTTGATTAGGATCACATGAATGGAAAGAGGTTAGGGTACGAATAAATTTGTAAAAGCACAAATCTATCCCAACGGAAGTTTTGTAGAAATTCTTGATTAGGATCACATGAATGGAAAGAGGTTAGGGTACGAATAAATTTGTTAAAGTAGAAATCTATCCCAACACAGCTTTGTAGAAATTCTTGATAGGGATTACATGAATGGAAAGAGGATAGGTACATTAGGGTGCGAAGAAATTTGTAAACGCATAAATCTAATCCCAGCGGACGTTTTGTAGAAATTCTTGATTAGGATCACATGAAAGGAAAGAGGTTAGATACATTAGGGTACGAAGAAATTTGTAAACGCACAATTCTATCCCAACGGACGTTATGTAGAAGTTCTTGATTAGGATCACATGAATGGAAAGAGTTTAGGGTACGAATAAATTTGGAACAGCACAAATCTACCCCAACACAGCTTTGTAGAAATTCTTGAAGAGTATTACATGAATGGAAAGAGGTTAGGTACATTAGGGTACGAAGAAATTTGTAAACGCACAAATCTATCCCAACGGACGTTTCGTAGAGATTTTGATTAGGATCACATGAATGGAAAGAGGTTAGTGTACGAATAAATTTGGAACAGCACAAATCTATTCCAATACAGCTTTGTAGAAATTCTTGATTAGGATTACATGAATGAAACGAGTTTAGGTACATTAAGGTACGAAGAAATTTGTAAAAGCACAAATCTATCCCAACGGAAGTTTTTTAGAAATTCTTGATTAGGATCACATGTATGGAAAGAGGTTAGGGTACGAATAAATTTGTAAAAGCACAAATCTATCCCAACGGACGTTTTATAGAAATTCTTGATTAGGATCACATGAATGGAAAGAGGTTAGGGTACGAATAAATTTGGATCAGCACAAATCTATCCCAACACAGCTTTGTAGAAATTCTTGATTAGGATCACATGAATGGAAAGAGGTTAGGGTAAACGCACAAATCTATCCCAACACAGTTTAGTAGAAATTCTTGATTAGGATCACATGAATGGAAAGAGGTTAGGGTACGAAGAAATTTGTAAACGCACAAATCTATCCCAACGGAAGTTTTGTAGAAATTCTTGATTAGTATTAAATGAATGAAAAGAGGTTAGGTATATTAGGGTACGAAGAAATTTGTAAACGCACAAATCTATCCCAACGGAAGTTTTGTAGAAATTCTTGATTAGGATAACATGAATGAAAAGAGGTTAGGGTACGAATAAATTTGGAACAGCGCAAATCTATCCCAACGGACGTTTTGTAGAAATTCTTGATTAGGATCACATGAATGGAAAGAGGTTAGGGTACGAATAAATTTGGATCAGCACAAATCTATCCCAACACAGCTTTGTAGAAATTCTTGATTAGGATCACATGAATGGAAAGAGGTTAGGGTACGAATAAATTTGTAAAAGCACAAATCTATACCAACACAGCTTTGTAGAAATTCTTGATTAGGATTACATGAATGGAAAGAGGTTAGGTACGATAGGGTACGCAGAAATCTGTAAACGCAAAAAATCTGTCCCAACTAATGTTTAGTAGAAATTCTTGATTAGGATCACCTGAATGGAAAGAGATAGGGTACAACTAAATTTGGAAAAGCACAAATCTATCCCAACGGATGTTTTGTAGAGATTCTTGATTAGGATCACATGAATGGAAAGAGGTTAGGGTACGAATAAATTTGTAAAAGCACAAATCTATCCCAACGGACGTTTTGTAGAAATTCTTGATTAGGATCACATGAATGGAAAGAGGTTAGGGTACGAATAAATTTGTAAAAGCAGAAATCTATCCCATCACAGCTTTGTAGAAATTCTTGATAAGGATTACATGAATGGAAAGAGGATAGGTACATTAGGGTGCGAAGAAATTTGTAAACGCACAAATCTAATCCCAGCGGACGTTTTGTAGAAATTCTTGATTAGGATCACATGAATGGAAAGAGGTTAGATACATTAGGGTACGAAGAAATTTGTAAACGCACAATTCTATCCCAACGGACGTTTTGTAGAAGTTCTTGATTAGGATCACATGAATGGAAAGACTTTAGGGTACGAATAAATTTGGAACAGCACAAATCTACCCCAACACAGCTTTGTAGAAATTCTTGAAGAGGATTACATGAATGGAAAGAGGTTAGGTACATTAGGGTACGAAGAAATTTGTAAACGCACAAATCTATCCCAACGGACGTTTCGTAGAGATTCTTGATTAGGATCACATGAATGGAAAGAGGCTAGGGTACGCAAAAATTTGTAAAAGCACAAATCTATTCCAACTGACGTTTTGTAGAAATTCTTGATTATGATCACATGAATGGAAAGAGGTTAGGGTACGAATAAATTTGGAACAGCACAAATCTATTCCAATACAGCTTTGTAGAAATTCTTGATTAGGATTACATGAATGAAAAGAGTTTAGGTACATTAAGGTACGAAGAAATTTGTAAAAGCACAAATCTATCCCAACGGAAGTTTTTTAGAAATTCTTGATTAGGATCACATGTATGGAAAGAGGTTAGGGTACGAATAAATTTGTAAAAGCACAAATCTGTCGCCACAAACGTTTTGTAGAAATTCTTGATTAGGATCACATGAACGGAAAGAGGTTAGGGTACGAATAAATTTGTAAAAGCACAAATCTATCCCAACACAGCTTTATAGAAATTCTTGATAAGGATTACATGAATGGAAAGAGGTTAGGTACATTAGGGTACGAAGAAATTTGTAAACGCACAAATATAATCCCAGCGGAAGTTTTGTAGAAATTCTTGATTAGGATCACATGAATGGAAAGAGTTAGGGTAAGAATAAATTTGTAAAAACACAAATCTATCCCAACGGACGTTTTGTAGAAATTCTTGGTTAGGATCACATGAATGGAAAAAGGTTAGGGTATGAAGAAATTTGTAAACGCACAAATCTATTCCAACGGACTTTTTGTAGAAATTCTTGATTAGGATTACATGAATGAAAAGAGTTTAGGTACATTATTAAGGTACGAAGAAATTTGTAAAAACACAAATCTATCCCAACGGAAGTTTTTTAGAAATTCTTGATTAGGATCACATGAATGGAAAGAGGTTAGGGTACGAATAAATTTGTAAAAGCTCAAATCTATCCCAACGGACGTTTTGTAGAAATTCTTGATTAGGATCACATGAATGGAAAGAGGTTAGGGTACGAATAAATTTTTAAAAGCACAAATCTATCCCAACGGACGTTTTGTAGAAATTCTTGATTAGGATCACATGAATGGAAAGAGGTTAGGTACGATAGGGTACGCAGAAATCTGTAAACGCAAAAAATCAGTCCCAACGAACGTTTCGTAAAAATTCTTGATTAGGATCACATGAATGGTAAGAGGTAGGGTACAACTAAATTTGGAAAAGCACAAATCTATCCCAACGGATGTTTTGTAGAGATTCTTGATTAGGATCACGTGAATGGCAAGAGGTTAGGGTACGAATAAATTTGTAAACGCACAAATTTATCCCAACTAACGTTTTGTAGAAATTCTTGATTAGGACCACATGAATGGAAAGAGGTTAGGGTACGTATAAATTTGTAAAAGCTCAAATCTATCCCAACGGACGTTTTGTAGAAATTCTTGATTAGGATCACATGAATGGAAAGAGGTTAGGGTACGAAGAAATTTGTAAACGCACAAATCTATCCCAACGGACGTTTTGTAGAAATTCCTGACTAGGATCACATGAATGGAAAGAGGTTAGGGTACGAATAAATTTAGAACAGCAGAAATCTATTCCAATACAGTTTTGTAGAAATTCTTGATTAGGATTACATGAATGAAAAGAGGTTAGGTATATTAGGGTACGAAGAAATTTGTAAACGCACAAATCTATACCAACGGACGTTTTGTAGAAATTCTTGATTAGGATCACATGAATGGAAAGAGTTTAGGGTACGAATAAACTTGGAACTGCACAAATCTACCCCAACACAGCTTTGTAGCACTTCTTGATTAGGACTACATGAATGGAAAGAGGTTAAGGTACGAATAAAGCTGTAAACGCACAAATCTATCCCAACGGATGTTTTGTAGAAATTCTTGATTAGGATCACATGAATGGAAAGAGGTTAGCATACGAATAAATTTGTAAAAGCACAAATTTATCCCAACGAACGTTCTGTAGAAATTCTTGATTAGGATCACATGAATGGAAAGAGGTTAGGTTACGAATAAATTTGTAAAAGCACTAATCTATCCCAACCGACATTTTGTAGAAATTCTTGATTAGGATCACACATGAATGGAAAGAGGTTAGGGAACGAATAAATTTGGAACAGCACAAATCTATCCCAACGGACGTTTTGTAGAAATTCTTGATTAGGATCACATGAATGGAAAGAGGTTAGGGTACGAATAAATTTGGAAAAGCACAAATCTATCCCAACGGATGTTTTGTAGAGATTCTTGATTAGGATCACATGAATGGAAAGAGGTTAGGGTACGAATAAATTTGTAAAAGCACAAATCTATCCCAACGGACGTTTTGTAGAAATTCTTGATTAGGATCACATGAATGGAAAGAGGTTAGGGTACGAATAAATTTGTTAAAGTAGAAATCTATCCCAACACAGCTTTGTAGAAATTCTTGATAAGGATTACATGAATGGAAAGAGGATAGGTACATTAGGGTGCGAAGAAATTTGTAAACGCACAAATCTAATCCCAGCGGACGTTTTGTAGAAATTCTTGATTAGGATCACATGAAAGGAAAGAGGTTAGATACATTAGGGTAAGAAGAAATTTGTAAACGCACAATTCTATCCCAACGGACGTTATGTAGAAGTTCTCGATTAGGATCACATGAATGGAAAGAGTTTAGGGTACGAATAAATTTGGAACAGCACAAATCTACCCCAACACAGCTTTGTAGAAATTCTTGAAGAGTATTACATGAATGGAAAGAGGTTAGGTACATTAGGGTACGAAGAAATTTGTAAACGCACAAATCTATCCCAACGGACGTTTCGTAGAGATTCTTGATTAGGATCACATGAATGGAAAGAGGTTAGGGTACGAATAAATTTGGAACAGCACAAATCTATTCCAATACAGCTTTGTAGAAATTCTTGATTAGGATTACATGAATGAAAAGAGTTTAGGTACATTAAGGTACGAAGAAATTTGTAAAAGCACAAATCTATCCCAACGGAAGTTTTTTAGAAATTCTTGATTAGGATCACATGTATGGAAAGAGGTTAGGGTACGAATAAATTTGTAAAAGCACAAATCTATCCCAACGGACGTTTTATAGAAATTCTTGATTAGGATCACATGAATGGAAAGAGGTTAGGGTACGAATAAATTTGGATCAGCACAAATCTATCCCAACACAGCTTTGTAGAAATTCTTGATTAGGATCACATGAATGGAAAGAGGTTAGGGTACGAATAAATTTGTAAACGCACAAATCTATCCCAACACAGTTTAGTAGAAATTCTTGATTAGGATCACATGAATGGAAAGAGGTTAGGGTACGAATAAATTTGTAAAAGCACAAATCTATACCAACACAGCTTTGTAGAAATTCTTGATTAGGATTACATGAATGGAAAGAGGTTAGGTACGATAGGGTACGCAGAAATCTGTAAACGCAAAAAATCTGTCCCAACTAATGTTTAGTAGAAATTCTTGATTAGGATCACCTGAATGGAAAGAGGTAGGGTATAACTAAATTTGGAAAAGCACAAATCTATCCCAACGGATGTTTTGTAGAGATTCTTGATTAGGATTACATGAATGGAAAGAGGTTAGGGTACGAATAAATTTGTAAAAGCACAAATCTATCCCAACGGACGTTTTGTAGAAATTCTTGATTAGGATCACATGAATGGAAAGAGGTTAGGGTACGAATAAATTTGTAAAAGCAGAAATCTATCCCAACACAGCTTTGTAGAAATTCTTGATAAGGATTACATGAATGGAAAGAGGATAGGTACATTAGGGTGCGAAGAAATTTGTAAACGCACAAATCTAATCCCAGCGGACGTTTTGTAGAAATTCTTGATTAGGATCACATGAATGGAAAGAGGTTAGATACATTAGGGTACGAAGAAATTTGTAAACGCACAATTCTATCCCAACGGACGTTTTGTAGAAGTTCTTGATTAGGATCACATGAATGGAAAGAGTTTAGGGTACGAATAAATTTGGAACAGCACAAATCTACCCCAACACAGCTTTGTAGAAATTCTTGAAGAGGATTACATGAATGGAAAGAGGTTAGGTACATTAGGGTACGAAGAAATTTGTAAACGCACAAATCTATCCCAACGGACGTTTCGTAGAGATTCTTGATTAGGATCACATGAATGGAAAGAGGCTAGGGTACGCAAAAATTTGTAAAAGCACAAATCTATTCCAACTGACGTTTTGTAGAAATTCTTGATTATGATCACATGAATGGAAAGCGGTTAGGGTACGAATAAATTTGGAACAGCACAAATCTATTCCAATACAGCTTTGTAGATATTCTTGATTAGGATTACATGAATGAAAAGAGTTTAGGTACATTAAGGTACGAAGAAATTTGTAAAAGCACAAATCTATCCCAACGGAAGTTTTTTAGAAATTCTTGATTAGGATCACATGTATGGAAAGAGGTTAGGGTACGAATAAATTTGTAAAAGCACAAATCTATCCCAACGGACGTTTTATAGAAATTCTTGATTAGGATCACATGAATGGAAAGAGGTTAGGGTACGAATAAATTTGTAAAAGCACAAATCTATCGCCACAAACGTTTTGTAGAAATTCTTGATTAGGATCACATGGACGGAAAGAGGTTAGGGTACGAATACATTTGTAAAAGCACAAATCTATCCCAACACAGCTTTGTAGAAATTCTTGATAAGGATTACATGAATGGAAAGAGGTTAGGTACATTAGGGTACGAAGAAATTTGTAAACGCACAAATATAATCCCAGCGGAAGTTTTGTAGAAATTCTTGATTAGTATCACATGAATGGAAAGAGGTTAGGTACGATAGGGTACGCAGAAATCTGTAAACGCAAAAAATCAGTCCCAACGAACGTTTCGTAGAAATTCTTGATTAGGATCACATGAATGGTAAGAGGTAGGGTACAACTAAATTTGGAAAAGCACAAATCTATCCCAACGGATGTTTTGTAGAGATTCTTGGTTAGGATCACGTGAATGGCAAGAGGTTAGGGTACGAATAAATTTGTAAACGCACAAATTTATCCCAACTAACGTTTTGTAGAAATTCTTGATTAGGACCACATGAATGGAAAGAGGTTAGGGTACGTATAAATTTGTAAAAGCTCAAATCTATCCCAACGGACGTTTTGTAGAAATTCTTGATTAGGATCACATGAATGGAAAGAGGTTAGGGTACGAAGAAATTTGTAAACGCACAAATCTATCCCAACGGACGTTTTGTAGAAATTCCTGACTAGGATCACATGAATGGAAAGAGGTTAGGGTACGAATAAACTTGGAACAGCACAAATCTACCCCAACACAGCTTTGTAGCACTTCTTGATTAGGACTACATGAATGGAAAGAGGTTAAGGTACGAATAAAGCTGTAAACGCACAAATCTATCCCAACGGATGTTTTGTAGAAATTCTTGATTAGGATCACATGAATGGAAAGAGGTTAGCATACGAATAAATTTGTAAAAGCACAAATTTATCCCAACGAACGTTCTGTAGAAATTCTTGATTAGGATCACATGAATGGAAAGAGGTTAGGTTACGAATAAATTTGTAAAAGCACTAATCTATCCCAACCGACATTTTGTAGAAATTCTTGATTAGGATCACACATGAATGGAAAGAGGTTAGGGAACGAATAAATTTGGAACAGCGCAAATCTATCCCAACGGACGTTTTGTAGAAATTCTTGATTAGGATCACATGAATGGAAAGAGGTTAGGGTACGAATAAATTTGGAAAAGCACAAATCTATCCCAACACAGCTTTGTAGAAATTCTTGATTAGGATCACATGAATGGAAAGAGGTTAGGGTACGAATAAATTTGTAAACGCACAAATCTATCCCAACACAGTTTAGTAGAAATTCTTGATTAGAATCACATGAATGGAAAGAGGTTAGGGTACGAATAAATTTGTAAAAGCACAAATCTATACCAATACAGCTTTGTAGAAATTCTTGATTAGGATTACATGAATGAAAAGAGTTTAGGAACATTAGGGTACGAAAAAATTTGTAGACGCACAAATCTATCCCAACGGACGTTTTGTAGAAATTCTTGATTAGGATCACATGAATGGATAGAGGTTAGGGTACGAATAAATTTGTAAAAGCGCAAATCTATCCCAACGGACGTTTTGTAGAAATTCTTGATTAGGGTCACATGAATGGAATGAGGTTAGGGTACGAATAAATTTGGATCAGCACTAATCTATCCCAACACAGCTTTGTAGAAATTCTTGATTAGGATCACATGAATGGAAAGAGGTTAGGGTACGAATAAATTTGTAAAAGCATAAATCTATCCCAACTGACGTTTTGTAGAAATTCTTGATTAGGATTACATGAATGGAAAGAGGTTAGGTACATTAGGGTACGAAGAAATTTGTAAACGCACAAATCTATCCCAACGGACGTTATGTAGAAATTCTTGATTAGGATCACATGAATGGAAAGAGTTTAGGGTACGAATAAATTTGGAACAGCACAAATATACCCCAACACAGCTTTTTAGAGATTCTTGATTAGTATTAAATGAATGAAAAGAGGTTAGGTATATTAGGGTACGAAGAAATTTGTAAACGCACAAATCTATCCCAACGGAAGTTTTGTAGAAATTCTTGATTAGGATCACATGAATGGAAAGAGGTTAGGGTACGAATAAATTTGTAAACGCACAAATCTATCCCAACACAGTTTAGTAGAAATTCTTGATTAGGATCACATGAATGGAAAGAGGTTAGGGTACGAATAAATTTGTAAAAGCACAAATCTATACCAACACAGCTTTGTAGAAATTCTTGATTAGGATTACATGAATGGAAAGAGGTTAGGTACGATAGGGTACGCAGAAATCTGTAAACGCAAAAAATCTGTCCCAACTAATGTTTAGTAGAAATTCTTGATTAGGATCACCTGAATGGAAAGAGGTAGGGTACAACTAAATTTGGAAAAGCACAAATCTATCCCAACGGATGTTTTGTAGAGATTCTTGATTAGGATCACATGAAAGGAAAGAGATTAGGGTACGAATAAATTTGTAAAAGCACAAATCTATCCCAACGGACGTTTTGTAGAAATTCTTGATTAGGATCACATGAATGGAAAGAGGTTAGGGTACGAATAAATTTGTTAAAGTAGAAATCTATCCCAACACAGCTTTGTAGAAATTCTTGATAAGGATTACATGAATGGAAAGAGGATAGGTACATTAGGGTGCGAAAAATTTGTAAACGCACAAATCTAATCCCAGCGGACGTTTTGTAGAAATTCTTGATTAGGATCACATGAAAGGAAAGAGGTTAGATACATTAGGGTACGAAGAAATTTGTAAACGCACAATTCTATCCCAACGGACGTTATGTAGAAGTTCTTGATTAGGATCACATGAATGGAAAGAGTTTAGGGTACGAATAAATTTGGAACAGCACAAATCTACCCCAACACAGCTTTGTAGAAATTCTTGAAGAGTATTACATGAATGGAAAGAGGTTAGGTACATTAGGGTACGAAGAAATTTGTAAACGCACAAATCTATCCCAACGGACGTTTCGTAGAGATTCTTGATTAGGATCACATGAATGGAAAGAGGTTAGGATACGAATAAATTTGGAACAGCACAAATCTATTCCAATACAGCTTTGTAGAAATTCTTGATTAGGATTACATGAATGGAAAGAGTTTAGGTACATTAAGGTACGAAGAAATTTGTAAAAGCACAAATCTATCCCAACGGAAGTTTTTTAGAAATTCTTGATTAGGATCACATGTATGGAAAGAGGTTAGGGTACGAATAAATTTGTAAAAGCACAAATCTATCCCAACGGACGTTTTATAGAAATTCTTGATTAGGATCACATGAATGGAAGGAGGTTAGGGTACGAATAAATTTGGATCAGCACAAATCTATCCCAACACAGATTTGTAGAAATTCTTGATTAGGATCACATGAATGGAAAGAGGTTAGGGTACGAATAAATTTGTAAACGCACAAATCTATCCCAACACAGTTTAGTAGAAATTCTTGATTAGGATCACATGAATGGAAAGAGGTTAGGGTACGAATAAATTTGTAAAAGCACAAATCTATACCAACACAGCTTTGTAGAAATTCTTGATTAGGATTACATGAATGGAAAGAGGTTAGGTACGATAGGGTACGCAGAAATCTGTAAACGCAAAAAATCTGTCCCAATTAATGTTTAGTAGAAATTCTTGATTAGGATCACCTGAATGGACAGAGGTAGGGTACAACTAAATTTGGAAAAGCACAAATCTATCCCAACGGATGTTTTGTAGAGATTCTTGATTAGGATCACATGAAAGGAAAGAGATTAGGGTACGAATAAATTTGTAAAAGCACAAATCTATCCCAACGGACGTTTTGTAGAAATTCTTGATTAGGATCACATGAATGGAAAGAGGTTAGGGTACGAATAAATTTGTTAAAGTAGAAATCTATCCCAACACAGCTTTGTAGAAATTCTTGATAAGAATTACATGAATGGAAAGAGGATAGGTACATTAGGGTGCGAAAAATTTGTAAACGCACAAATCTAATCCCAGCGGACGTTTTGTAGAAATTCTTGATTAGGATCACATGAAAGGAAAGAGGTTAGATACATTAGGGTACGAAGAAATTTGTAAACGCACAATTCTATCCCAACGGACGTTATGTAGAAGTTCTTGATTAGGATCACATGAATGGAAAGAGTTTAGGGTACGAATAAATTTGGAACAGCACAAATCTACCCCAACACAGCTTTGTAGAAATTCTTGAAGAGTATTACATGAATGGAAAGAGGTTAGGTACATTAGGGTACGAAGAAATTTGTAAACGCACAAATCTATCCCAACGGACGTTTCGTAGAGATTCTTGATTAGGATTACATGAATGGAAAGAGGTTAGGGTACGAATAAATTTGGAACAGCACAAATCTATTCCAATGCAGCTTTGTAGAAATTCTTGATTAGTATTACATGAATGGAAAGAGTTTAGGTACATTAAGGTACGAAGAAATTTGTAAAAGCACAAATCTATCCCAACGGAAGTTTTTTAGAAATTCTTGATTAGGATCACATGTATGGAAAGAGGTTAGGGTACGAATAAATTTGTAAAAGCACAAATCTTTCCCAACGGACGTTTTATAGAAATTCTTGATTAGGATCACATGAATGGAAAGAGGTTAGGGTACGAATAAATTTGGATCAGCACAAATCTATCCCAACACAGCTTTGTAGAAATTCTTGATTAGGATCACATGAATGGAAAGAGGTTAGGGTACGAATAAATTTGTAAACGCACAAATCTATCCCAACACAGTTTAGTAGAAATTCTTGATTAGGATCACATGAATGGAAAGAGGTTAGGGTACGAATAAATTTGTAAAAGCACAAATCTATACCAACACAGCTTTGTAGAAATTCTTGATTAGGATTACATGAATGGAAAGAGGTTAGGTACGATAGGGTACGCAGAAATCTGTAAACGCAAAAAATCTGTCCCAACTAATGTTTAGTAGAAATTCTTGATTAGGATCACCTGAATGGAAAGAGGTAGGGTACAACTAAATTTGGGAAAGCACAAATTTATCCCAACGGATGTTTTGTAGAGATTCTTGATTAGGATCACATGAATGGAAAGAGGTTAGGGTACGAATAAATTTGTAAAAGCACAAATCTATCCCAACGGACGTTTTGTAGAAATTCTTGATTAGGATCACATGAATGGAAAGAGGTTAGGGTACGAATAAATTTGTAAAAGCAGAAATCTATCCCAACACAGCTTTGTAGAAATTCTTGATAAGGATTACATGAATGGAAAGAGGATAGGTACATTAGGGTGCGAAGAAATTTGTAAACGCACAAATCTAATCCCAGCGGACGTTTTGTAGAAATTCTTGATTAGGATCACATGAATGGAAAGAGGTTAGATACATTAGGGTACGAAGAAATTTGTAAACGCACAATTCTATCCCAACGGACGTTTTGTAGAAGTTCTTGATTAGGATCACATGAATGGAAAGAGTTTAGGGTACGAATAAATTTGGAACAGCACAAATCTACCCCAACACAGCTTTGTAGAAATTCTTGAAGAGGATTACATGAATGGAAAGAGGTTAGGTACATTAGGGTACGAAGAAATTTGTAAACGCACAAATCTATCCCAACGGACGTTTCGTAGAGATTCTTGATTAGGATCACATGAATGGAAAGAGGCTAGGGTACGCAAAAATTTGTAAAAGCACAAATCTATTCCAACTGACGTTTTGTAGAAATTCTTGATTATGATCACATGAATGGAAAGAGGTTAGGGTACGAATAAATTTGGAACAGCACAAATCTATTCCAATACAGCTTTGTAGAAATTCTTGATTAGGATTACATGAATGAAAAGAGTTTAGGTACATTAAGGTACGAAGAAATTTGTAAAAGCACAAATCTATCCCAACGGAAGTTTTTTAGAAATTCTTGATTAGGATCACATGTATGGAAAGAGGTTAGGGTACGAATAAATTTGTAAAAGCACAAATCTATCCCAACGGACGTTTTATAGAAATTCTTGATTAGGATCACATGAATGGAAAGAGGTTAGGGTACGAATAAATTTGTAAAAGCACAAATCTATCGCCACAAACGTTTTGTAGAAATTCTTGATTAGGATCACATGAACGGAAAGAGGTTAGGGTACGAATAAATTTGTAAAAGCACAAATCTATACCAACACAGCTTTGTAGAAATTCTTGATAAGGATTACATGAATGGAAAGAGGTTAGGTACATTAGGGTACGAAGAAATATGTAAACGCACAAATATAATCCCAGCGGAAGTTTTGTAGAAATTCTTGATTAGGATCACATGAATGGAAAGAGTTAGGGTACGAAGAAATTTGTAAACGCACAAATCTATCCCGACGGACGTTTTGTAGAAATTCCTGACTAGGATCACATGAATGGAAAGAGGTTAGGGTACGAATAAATTTAGAACAGCAGAAATCTATTCCAATACAGTTTTGTAGAAATTCTTGATTAGGATTACATGAATGAAAAGAGGTTAGGTATATTAGGGTACGAAGAAATTTGTAAACGCACAAATCTATACCAACGGACGTTTTGTAGAAATTCTTGATTAGGATCACATGAATGGAAAGAGTTTAGGGTACGAATAAACTTGGAACAGCACAAATCTATCCCAACGGATGTTTTGTAGAGATTCTTGATTAGGATCACGTGAATGGCAAGAGGTTAGGGTACGAATAAATTTGTAAACTCACAAATTTATCCCAACTAACGTTTTGTAGAAATTCTTGATTAGGACCACATGAATGGAAAGAGGTTAGGGTACCAATAAATTTGTAAAAGCTCAAATCTATCCCAACGGACGTTTTGTAGAAATTTTTGATTAGGATCACATGAATGGAAAGAGGTTAGGGTACGAAGAAATTTGTAAACGCACAAATCTATCCCAACGGACGTTATGTAGAAATTCTTGATTAGGATCACATGAATGGAAAGAGTTTAGGGTACGAATAAATTTGGAACAGCACAAATCTACCCCAACACAGCTTTGTAGAAATTCTTGATTAGTATTAAATGAATGAAAAGAGGTTAGGTATATTAGGGTACGAAGAAATTTGTAAACGCACAAATCTATCCCAACGGAAGTTTTGTAGAAATTCTTGATTAGGATAACATGAATGGAAAGAGGTTAGGGTACGAATAAATTTGGAACAGCGCAAATCTATCCCAACACAGCTTTGTAGAAATTCTTGATTGGTATTAAATGAATGAAAAGAGGTTAGGTATATTAAGGTACGAAGAAATTTGTAAACGCACAAATCTATCCCAACGGAAGTTTTGTAGAAATTCTTGATTAGTATTAAATGAATGAAAAGAGGTTAGGTATATTAGGGTACGAAGAAATTTGTAAACGCACAAATCTATCCCAACGGAAGTTTTGTAGAAATTCTTGATTAGGATAACATGAATGGAAAGAGGTTAGGGTACGAATAAATTTGGAACAGCGCAAATCTATCCCAACGGACGTTTTGTAGAAATTCTTGATTAGGATCACATGAATGGAAAGAGGTTAGGGTACGAATAAATTTGGATCAGCACAAATCTATCCCAACACAGCTTTGTAGAAATTCTTGATTAGGATCACATGAATGGAAAGAGGTTAGGGTACGAATAAATTTGTAAACGCACAAATCTATCCCAACACAGTTTAGTAGAAATTCTTGATTAGGATCACATGAATGGAAAGAGGTTAGGGTACGAATAAATTTGTAAAAGCACAAATCTATACCAACACAGCTTTGTAGAAATTCTTGATTAGGATTACATGAATGG
This sequence comes from Agrypnus murinus, assembly GCA_929113105.1. Lineage (NCBI taxonomy): Eukaryota > Metazoa > Arthropoda > Insecta > Coleoptera > Elateridae > Agrypnus > Agrypnus murinus. The sequence goes on along the minus strand of OV816026.1, from coordinate 6,321,760 downwards.
AAAGAGGTTAGGTACGATAGGGTACGCAGAAATCTGTAAACGCAAAAAATCTGTCCCAACTAATGTTTAGTAGAAATTCTTGATTAGGATCACCTGAATGGAAAGAGGTAGGGTACAACTAAATTTGGAAAAGCACAAATCTATCCCAACGGATGTTTTGTAGAGATTCTTGATTAGGATCACATGAATGGAAAGAGGTTAGGGTACGAATAAATTTGTAAAAGCACAAATCTATCCCAACGGACGTTTTGTAGAAATTCTTGATTAGGATCACATGAATGGAAAGAGGTTAGGGTACGAATAAATTTGTTAAAGTAGAAATCTATCCCAACACAGCTTTGTAGAAATTCTTGATAAGGATTACGAGGGTAGATTGAAAAGTTTCCGGAATGGGCAAGAAAACGCAGTAATTGAACAGGTTTTTGTTTTTATTTTTCAACATAATATCCTTGCAGGGCGATACACTTTTCCCAGCGGTGCTCCAACTTTTTTAAGCCTTCAGAAAAATATGATTTCGGGAACTCTGCAAAATAAGCTTTAGTGGCGGCGATGACCTCCTCATTTGACGTAAAGCGCTTGCCTCCGAGCCAAGTCTTCATGTTTGTGAACAAAAAGAAGTCGCACGGGGCCAGGTCTGGAGAGTACGGGGGATGCGGCACCACCTCGTAGCCCAATTCAACCAATTTAGCATTGGCGATTCGGGATGAATGGGCCGGCGCGTTGTCGTGATGGAAGAGCACTTTTTTTCGCTGCAAATGAGGCCGTTTCTCCTTCAAAATGCCGTTGAATTGATCCAATAAATCGCTGTAGTATTGTCCCGTGATAGTTCTTCCCTTCTGCAAAAAGTCGATGTGTATCACACCTTGCGAATCCCAAAAAACGGTGGCCATGACCTTTCCAGCAGATGGGACAGTCTTTGCCTTCTTCGGAGCAGATTCGCCTGGAGAAATCCACTGTTTCGACTGCTGCTTGGTTTCTGGTGTGTAGTGGTGGATCCATGTTTCGTCCACGGTCACGAATCGGCGAAAAAAATCCGTTGGATTACGATTTAACAAGGCCAAACACTCTTTCGAAGTGGTCACACGATTTCGCTTGTTGTCCATAGTCAGCAAACGCGGCACCCATCGCGCCGAGAGCTTCCTCATGCCCAAATGTTCGTGCACGATATTTTACACACGTTCATATGAGATGCCCGTGGTCTCTACTATTTCGCGCAACTTCACTCGTCGATCGGCTAACACGAGATCATGGACTTTATCGACCATTTCTTCATTTGTGGCCGTTTTTGGACGTCCACTGCGTGGTTCATCCTTGGTGCTCGTACGGCCACGTTTGAACTCGCTCACCCAGAAACTAATAGTCGAAAATGAAGGTGTGGATGTGCCATGAACTTTCTGCAAAATATCTCGTATCTCCGTCGCCGTTTTCCCGTCCATCCAGAAATGTTTGATGACTGCACGAAATTCGTTTTTATCCATTTTTGCAAAAGTGCCTGAATTGCTTCACAAGATATCCTAGTAAACATAAACGGAACGACGCACGTGTCTGAAAATTTGACAGCTTTCCTAAAATAGGTTAGCCTTGACAACCATCATAACAATTTCACGATACGCGCGCCATCTCTTGCCCATTCCGGAAACTTTTCAATCTACCCTCGTACATGAATGGAAAGAGCATAGGTACATTAGGGTGCGAAGAAATTTGTAAACGCACAAATCTAATCCCAGCGGATGTTTTGTAGAAATTCTTGATTAGGATCACATGAAAGGAAAGAGGTTAGATACATTAGGGTACGAAGAAATTTGTAAACGCACTATTCTATCCCAACGGACGTTAAGTAGAAGTTCTTGATTAGGATCACATGAATGGAAAGAGTTTAGGGTACGAATAAATTTGGAACAGCACAAATCTACCCCAACACAGCTTTGTAGAAATTCTTGAAGAGTATTACATGAATGGAAAGAGGTTAAGTACATTAGGGTACGAAGAAATTTGTAAACGCACAAATCTATCCCAACGGACGTTTCGTAGAGATTCTTGATTAGGATCACATGTATGGAAAGAGGTTAGGGTACGAATAAATTTGTAAAAGCACAAATCTATCCCAACGGACGTTTTATAGAAATTCTTGATTAGGATCACATGAATGGAAAGAGGTTAGGGTACGAATAAATTTGGATCAGCACAAATCTATCCCAACACAGCTTTGTAGAAATTCTTGATTAGGATCACATGAATGGAAAGAGGTTAGGGTACGAATAAATTTGTAAACGCACAAATCTATCCCAACACAGTTTAGTAGAAATTCTTGATTAGGATCACATGAATGGAAAGAAGTTAGGGTACGAATAAATTTGTAAAAGCACAAATCTATACCAACACAGCTTTGTAGAAATTCTTGATTAGGATCACATGAATGGAAAGAGGTTAGGTACGATAGGGTACGCAGAAATCTGTAAACGCAAAAAATCTGTCCCAACTAATGTTTAGTAGAAATTCTTGATTAGGATCACCTGAATGGAAAGAGGTAGGGTACAACTAAATTTGGAAAAGCACAAATCTATCCCAACGGATGTTTTGTAGAGATTCTTGATTAGGATCACATGAATGGAAAGAGGTTAGGGTACGAATAAATTTGTAAAAGCACAAATCTATCCCAACGGACGTTTTGTAGAAATTCTTGATTAGGATCACATGAATGGAAAGAGGTTAGGGTACGAATAAATTTGTAAAAGCAGAAATCTATCCCAACACAGCTTTGTAGAAATTCTTGATAAGGATTACATGAATGGAAAGAGGATAGGTACATTAGGGTGCTAAGAAATTTGTAAACGCACAAATCTAATCCCAGCGGACGTTTTGTAGAAATTCTTGATTAGGATCACATGAATGGAAAGAGGTTAGATACATTAGGGTACGAAGAAATTTGTAAACGCACAATTCTATCCCAACGGACGTTTTGTAGAAGTTCTTGATTAGGATCACATGAATGGAAAGAGTTTAGGGTACGAATAAATTTGGAACAGCACAAATCTACCCCAACACAGCTTTGTAGAAATTCTTGAAGAGGATTACATGAATGGAAAGAGGTTAGGTACATTAGGGTACGAAGAAATTTGTAAACGCACAAATCTATCCCAACGGACGTTTCGTAGAGATTCTTGATTAGGATCACATGAATGGAAAGAGGCTAGGGTACGCAAAAATTTGTAAAAGCACAAATCTATTCCAACTGACGTTTTGTAGAAATTCTTGATTATGATCACATGAATGGAAAGAGGTTAGGGTACGAATAAATTTGGAACAGCACAAATCTATTCCAATACAGCTTTGTAGAAATTCTTGATTAGGATTACATGAATGAAAAGAGTTTAGGTACATTAAGGTACGAAGAAATTTGTAAAAGCACAAATCTATCCCAACGGAAGTTTTTTAGAAATTCTTGATTAGGATCACATGTATGGAAAGAGGTTAGGGTACGAATAAATTTGTAAAAGCACAAATCTATCCCAACGGACGTTTTATAGAAATTCTTGATTAGGATCACATGAATGGAAAGAGGTTAGGGTACGAATAAATTTGTAAAAGCACAAATCTATCGCCACAAACGTTTTGTAGAAATTCTTGATTAGGATCACATGAACGGAAAGAGGTTAGGGTACGAATAAATTTGTAAAAGCACAAATCTATCCCAACACAGCTTTGTAGAAATTCTTGATAAGGATTACATGAATGGAAAGAGGTTAGGTACATTAGGGTACGAAGAAATTTGTAAACGCACAAATATAATCCCAGCGGAAGTTTTGTAGAAATTCTTGATTAGGATCACATGAATGGAAAGAGTTAGGGTAAGAATAAATTTGTAAAAACAGAAATCTATCCCAACGGACGTTTTGTAGAAATTCTTGGTTAGGATCACATGAATGGAAAGAGGTTAGGGTACGAAGAAATTTGTAAACGCACAAATCTATTCCAACGGACTTTTTGTAGAAATTCCTGATTAGGATCACATGAATGGAAAGAAGTTAGGGTACGAATAAATTTGGAACAGCACAAATCTATTCCAATACAGCTTTGTAGAAATTCTTGATTAGGATTACATGAATGAAAAGAGTTTAGGTACATTAGGGTACGAAGAAATTTGTAAAAACACAAATCTATCCCAACGGAAGTTTTTTAGAAATTCTTGATTAGGATCACATGAATGGAAAGAGGTTAGGGTACGAATAAATTTGTAAAAGCTCAAATCTATCCCAACGGACGTTTTGTAGAAATTCTTGATTAGGATCACATGAATGGAAAGAGGTTAGGGTACGAATAAATTTGTAAAAGCACAAATCTATCCCAACGGACGTTTTGTAGAAATTCTTGATTAGGATCACATGAATGGAAAGAGGTTAGGTACGATAGGGTACGCAGAAATCTGTAAACGCAAAAAATCAGTCCCAACGAACGTTTCGTAGAAATTCTTGATTAGGATCACATGAATGGTAAGAGGTAGGGTACAACTAAATTTGGAAAAGCACAAATCTATCCCAACGGATGTTTTGTAGAGATTCTTGATTAGGATCACGTGAATGGCAAGAGGTTAGGGTACGAATAAATTTGTAAACGCACAAATTTATCCCAACTAACGTTTTGTAGAAATTCTTGATTAGGACCACATGAATGGAAAGAGGTTAGGGTACGTATAAATTTGTAAAAGCTCAAATCTATCCCAACGGAAGTTTTGTAGAAATTCTTGATTAGGATCACATGAATGGAAAGAGGTTAGGGTACGAAGAAATTTGTAAACGCACAAATCTATCCCAACGGACGTTTTGTAGAAATTCCTGACTAGGATCACATGAATGGAAAGAGGTTAGGGTACGAATAAATTTAGAACAGCAGAAATCAATTCCAATACAGTTTTGTAGAAATTCTTGATTAGGATTACATGAATGAAGAGAGGTTAGGTATATTAGGGTACGAAGAAATTTGTAAACGCACAAATCTATACCAACGGACGTTTTGTAGAAATTCTTGATTAGGATCACATGAATGGAAAGAGTTTAGGGTACGAATAAACTTGGAACAGCACAAATCTACCCCAACACAGCTTTGTAGCACTTCTTGATTAGGACTACATGAATGGAAAGAGGTTAAGGTACGAATAAAGCTGTAAACGCACAAATCTATCCCAACGGATGTTTTGTAGAAATTCTTGATTAGGATCACATGAATGGAAAGAGGTTAGCATACGAATAAATTTGTAAAAGCACAAATTTATCCCAACGAACGTTCTGTAGAAATTCTTGATTAGGATCACATGAATGGAAAGAGGTTAGGTTACGAATAAATTTGTAAAAGCACTAATCTATCCCAACCGACATTTTGTAGAAATTCTTGATTAGGATCACACATGAATGGAAAGAGGTTAGGGAACGAATAAATTTGGAACAGCGCAAATCTATCCCAACGGACGTTTTGTAGAAATTCTTGATTAGGATCACATGAATGGAAAGAGGTTAGGGTACGAATAAATTTGGATCAGCACAAATCTATCCCAACACAGCTTTGTAGAAATTCTTGATTAGGATCACATGAATGGAAAGAGGTTACGGTACGAATAAATTTGTAAACGCACAAATCTATCCCAACACAGTTTAGTAGAAATTCTTGATTAGAATCACATGAATGGAAAGAGGTTAGGGTACGAATAAATTTGTAAAATTACAAATCTATACCAATACAGCTTTGTAGAAATTCTTGATTAGGATTACATGAATGAAAAGAGTTTAGGAACATAAGGGTACGAAAAAATTTGTAGACGCACAAATCTATCCCAACGGACGTTTTGTAGAAATTCTTGATTAGGATCACATGAATGGATAGAGGTTAGGGTACGAATAAATTTGTAAAAGCGCAAATCTATCCCAACGGACGTTTTGTAGAAATTCTTGATTAGGGTCACATGAATGGAATGAGGTTAGGGTACGAATAAATTTGGATCAGCACTAATCTATCCCAACACAGCTTTGTAGAAATTCTTGATTAGGATCACATGAATGGAAAGAGGTTAGGGTACGAATAAATTTGTAAAAGCACAAATCTATCCCAACGGATGTTTTGTAGAGATTCTTGATTAGGATCACATGAATGGAAAGAGGTTAGGGTACGAATAAATTTGTAAAAGCACAAATCTATCCCAACGGATGTTTTGTAGAGATTCTTGATTAGGATCACATGAATAGAAAGAGGTTAGGGTACAACTAAATTTGGAAAAGCACAAATGTATCACATCGGATGTTTTGTAGAAATTCTTGATTAGGATCACATAAATGGCGAGAGGTTAGGGTTCGCAAAAATTTGTAAAAGCACAAATCTATCCCAACCGACGTTTTGTAGAAATTCTTGATTAGGATCACATTAATGGAAAGTGGTTAGGGTACGAATAAATTTGTAAAAGCATAAATCTATCCCAACTGACGTTTTGTAGAAATTCTTGATTAGGATTACATGAATGGAAAGAGGTTAGGTACATTAGGGTACGAAGAAATTTGTAAGCGCACAAATCTATCCCAACGGACGTTATGTAGAAATTCTTGATTAGGATCACATGAATGGAAAGAGTTTAGGGTACGAATAAATTTGGAACAGCACAAATCTACCCCAACACAGCTTTGTAGAGATTCTTGATTAGTATTAAATGTATGAAAAGAGGTTAGGTATATTAGGGTACGAAGAAATTTGTAAACGCACAAATCTATCCCAACGGAAGTTTTGTAGAAATTCTTGATTAGGATCACATGAATGGAAAGAGGTTAGGGTACGAATAAATTTGGATCAGCACAAATCTATCCCAACACAGCTTTGTAGAAATTCTTGATTAGGATCACATGAATGGAAAGAGGTTAGGGTACGAATAAATTTGTAAACGCACAAATCTATCCCAACACAGTTTAGTAGAAATTCTTGATTAGGATCACATGAATGAAAAGAGGTTAGGGTACGAATAAATTTGTAAAAGCACAAATCTATACCAACACAGCTTTGTAGAAATTCTTGATTAGGATTACATGAATGGAAAGAGGTTAGGTACGATAGGGTACGCAGAAATATGTAAACGCAAAAAATCTGTCCCAACTAAAGTTTAGTAGAAATTCTTGATTAGGATCACATGAATGGAAAGAGGTAGGGTAATACTAAATTTGGAAAAGCACAAATCTATCCCAACGGATGTTTTGTAGAGATTCTTGATTAGGATCACATGAATGGAAAGAGGTTATGGTACGAATAAATTTGTATCAGCACAAATCTATCCCAACACAGCTTTGTAGAAATTCTTGATTAGGATCACACATGAATGGAAAGAGGTTAGGGTACGAATAAATTTGTAAACGCACAAATCTATCCCAACACAGTTTAGTAGAAATTCTTGATTAGGATCACATGAATGGAAAGAGGTTAGGGTACGAATAAATTTGTAAAAGCACAAATCTATACCAACACAGCTTTGTAGAAATTCTTGATTAGGATTACATGAATGGAAAGAGGTTAGGTACGATAGGGTACGCAGAAATCTGTAAACGCAAAAAATCTGTCCCAACTAATGTTTAGTAGAAATTCTTGATTAGGATCACCTGAATGGAAAGAGGTAGGGTACAACTAAATTTGGAAAAGCACAAATCTATCCCAACGGATGTTTTGTAGAGATTCTTGATTAGGATCACATGAATGGAAAGAGGTTAGGGTACGAATAAATTTGTAAACGCACAAATCTATCCCAACGGACGTTTTGTAGAAATTCTTGATTAGGATCACATGAATGGAAAGAGGTTAGGGTACGAATAAATTTGTAAAAGCAGAAATCTATCCCAACACAGCTTTGTAGAAATTCTTGATAAGGATTACATGAATGGAAAGAGGATAGGTACATTAGGGTGCGAAGAAATTTGTAAACGCACAAATCTAATCCCAGCGGACGTTTTGTAGAAATTCTTGATTAGGATCACATGAATGGAAAGAGGTTAGATACATTAGGGTACGAAGAAATTTGTAAACGCACAATTCTATCCCAACGGACGTTTTGTAGAAGTTCTTGATTAGGATCACATGAATGGAAAGACTTTAGGGTACGAATAAATTTGGAACAGCACAAATCTACCCCAACACAGCTTTGTAGAAATTCTTGAAGAGGATTACATGAATGGAAAGAGGTTAGGTACATTAGGGTACGAAGAAATTTGTAAACGCACAAATCTATCCCAACGGACGTTTCGTAGAGATTCTTGATTAGGATCACATGAATGGAAAGAGGCTAGGGTACGCAAAAATTTGTAAAAGCACAAATCTATTCCAACTGACGTTTTGTAGAAATTCTTGATTATGATCACATGAATGGAAAGAGGTTAGGGTACGAATAAATTTGGAACAGCACAAATCTATTCCAATACAGCTTTGTAGAAATTCTTGATTAGGATTACATGAATGAAAAGAGTTTTGGTACATTAAGGTACGAAGAAATTTGTAAAAGCACAAATCTATCCCAACGGAAGTTTTTTAGAAATTCTTGATTAGGATCACATGTATGGAAAGAGGTTAGGGTACGAATAAATTTGTAAAAGCACAAATCTATCCCAACGGACGTTTTATAGAAATTCTTGATTAGGATCACATGAATGGAAAGAGGTTAGGATACGAATAAATTTGTAAAAGCACAAATCTATCGCCACAAACGTTTTGTAGAAATTCTTGATTAGGATCACATGAACGGAAAGAGGTTAGGGTACGAATAAATTTGTAAAAGCACAAATCTATACCAACACAGCTTTGTAGAAATTCTTGATAAGGATTACATGAATGGAAAGAGGTTAGGTACATTAGGGTACGAAGAAATTTGTAAACGCACAAATATAATCCCAGCGGAAGTTTTGTAGAAATTCTTGATTAGGATCACATGAATGGAAAGAGTTAGGGTAAGAATAAATTTGTAAAAGCACAAATCTATCCCAACGGACGTTTTGTAGAAATTCTTGGTTAGGATCACATGAATGGAAAGAGGTTAGGGTACGAAGAAATTTGTAAACGCACAAATCTATCCCGACGGACGTTTTGTAGAAATTCCTGATTAGGATCACATGAATGGAAAGAGGTTAGGGTACGAATAAATTTAGAACAGCAGAAATCTATTCCAATACAGTTTTGTAGAAATTCTTGATTAGGATTACATGAATGAAAAGAGGTTAGGTATATTAGGGTACGAAGAAATTTGTAAACGCACAAATCTAATCCCAGCGGACGTTTTGTAGAAATTCTTGATTAGGATCACATGAATGGAAAGAGTTTAGGGTACGAATAAACTTGGAACAGCACAAATCTATCCCAACGGATGTTTTGTAGAGATTCTTGATTAGGATCACGTGAATGGCAAGAGGTTAGGGTACGAATAAGTTTGTAAACTCACAAATTTACCCCAACTAACGTTTTGTAGAAATTCTTGATTAGGACCACATGAATGGAAAGAGGTTAGGGTACCAATAAATTTGTAAAAGCTCAAATCTATCCCAACGGACGTTTTGTAGAAATTCTTGATTAGGATCACATGAATGGAAAGAGGTTAGGGTACGAAGAAATTTGTAAACGCACAAATCTATCCCAACGGACGTTATGTAGAAATTCTTGATTAGGATCACATGAATGGAAAGAGTTTAGGGTACGAATAAATTTGGAACAGCACAAATCTACCCCAACACAGCTTTGTAGAAATTCTTGATTAGTATTAAATGAATGAAAAGAGGTTAGGTATATTAGGGTACGAAGAAATTTGTAAACGCACAAATCTATCCCAACGGAAGTTTTGTAGAAATTCTTGATTAGGATAACATGAATGGAAAGAGGTTAGGGTACGAATAAATTTGGAACAGCGCAAATCTATCCCAACACAGCTTTGTAGAAATTCTTGATTAGTATTAAATGAATGAAAAGAGGTTAGGTATATTAAGGTACGAAGAAATTTGTAAACGCACAAATCTATCCCAACGGAAGTTTTGTAGAAATTCTTGATTAGTATTAAATGAATGAAAAGAGGTTAGGTATATTAGGGTACGAAGAAATTTGTAAACGCACAAATCTATCCCAACGGAAGTTTTGTAGAAATTCTTGATTAGGATAACATGAATGGAAAGAGGTTAGGGTACGAATAAATTTGGAACAGCGCAAATCTATCCCAACGGACGTTTTGTAGAAATTCTTGATTAGGATCACATGAATGGAAAGAGGTTAGGGTACGAATAAATTTGGATCAGCACAAATCTATCCCAACACAGCTTTGTAGAAATTCTTGATTAGGATCACATGAATGGAAAGAGGTTAGGGTACGAATAAATTTGTAAACGCACAAATCCATCCCAACACAGTTTAGTAGAAATTCTTGATTAGGATCACATGAATGGAAAGAGGTTAGGGTACGAATAAATTTGTAAAAGCACAAATCTATACCAACACAGCTTTGTAGAAATTCTTGATTAGGATTACATGAATGGAAAGAGGTTAGGTACGATAGGGTACGCAGAAATCTGTAAACGCAAAAAATCTGTCCCAACTAATGTTTAGTAGAAATTCTTGATTAGGATCACCTGAATGGAAAGAGGTAGGGTACAACTAAATTTGGAAAAGCACAAATCTATCCCAACGGATGTTTTGTAGAGATTCTTGATTAGGATCACATGAATGGAAAGAGGTTAGGGTACGAATAAATTTGTAAAAGCACAAATCTATCCCAACGGACGTTTTGTAGAAATTCTTGATTAGGATCACATGAATGGAAAGAGGTTAGGGTACGAATAAATTTGTTAAAGTAGAAATCTATCCCAACACAGCTTTGTAGAAATTCTTGATAAGGATTACATGAATGGAAAGAGGATAGGTACATTAGGGTGCGAAGAAATTTGTAAACGCACAAATCTAATCCCAGCGGACGTTTTGTAGAAATTCTTGATTAGGATCACATGAAAGGAAAGAGGTTAGATACATTAGGGTACGAAGAAATTTGTAAACGCACTATTCTATCCCAACGGACGTTATGTAGAAGTTCTTGATTAGGATCACATGAATGGAAAGAGTTTAGGGTACGAATAAATTTGGAACAGCACAAATCTACCCCAACACAGCTTTGTAGAAATTCTTGAAGAGGATTACATGAATGGAAAGAGGTTAGGTACATTAGGGTACGAAGAAATTTGTAAACGCACAAATCTATCCCAACGGACGTTTCGTAGAGATTCTTGATTAGGATCACATGAATGGAAAGAGGTTAGGGTACGAATAAATTTGGAACAGCACAAATCTATTCCAATACAGCTTTGTAGAAATTCTTGATTAGGATTACATGAATGAAAAGAGTTTAGGTACATTAAGGTACGAAGAAATTTGTAAAAGCACAAATCTATCCCAACGGAAGTTTTTTAGAAATTCTTGATTAGGATCACATGTATGGAAAGAGGTTAGGGTACGAATAAATTTGTAAAAGCACAAATCTATCCCAACGGACGTTTTATAGAAATTCTTGATTAGGATCACATGAATGGAAAGAGGTAAGGGTACGAATAAATTTGGATCAGCACAAATCTATCCCAACACAGCTTTGTAGAAATTCTTGATTAGGATCACATGAATGGAAAGAGGTTAGGGTACGAATAAATTTGTAAACGCACAAATCTATCCCAACACAGTTTAGTAGAAATTCTTGATTAGGATCACATGAATGGAAAGAGGTTAGGGTACGAATAAATTTGTAAAAGCACAAATCTATACCAACACAGCTTTGTAGAAATTCTTGATTAGGATTACATGAATGGAAAGAGGTTAGGTACGATAGGGTACGCAGAAATCTGTAAACGCAAAAAATCTGTCCCAACTAATGTTTAGTAGAAATTCTTGATTAGGATCACCTGAATGGAAAGAGGTAGGGTACAACTAAATTTGGAAAAGCACAAATCTATCCCAACGGATGTTTTGTAGAGATTCTTGATTAGGATCACATGAATGGAAAGAGGTTAGGGTACGAATAAATTTGTAAAAGCACAAATCTATCCCAACGGACGTTTTGTAGAAATTCTTGATTAGGATCACATGAATGGAAAGAGGTTAGGGTACGAATAAATTTGTAAAAGCAGAAATCTATCCCAACACAGCTTTGTAGAAATTCTTGATAAGGATTACATGAATGGAAAGAGGATAGGTACATTAGGGTGCGAAGAAATTTGTAAACGCACAAATCTATCCCAACGGACGTTTTGTAGAAGTTCTTGATTAGGATCACATGAATGGAAAGAGTTTAGGGTACGAATAAATTTGGAACAGCACAAATCTACCCCAACACAGCTTTGTAGAAATTCTTGAAGAGGATTACATGAATGGAAAGAGGTTAGGTACATTAGGGTACGAAGAAATTTGTAAACGCACAAATCTATCCCAACGGACGTTTCGTAGAGATTCTTGATTAGGATCACATTAATGGAAAGAGGCTAGGGTACGCAAAAATTTGTAAAAGCACAAATCTATTCCAACTGACGTTTTGTAGAAATTCTTGATTATGATCACATGAATGGAAAGAGGTTAGGGTACGAATAAATTTGGAACAGCACAAATCTATTCCAATACAGCTTTGTAGAAATTCTTGATTAGGATTACATGAATGAAAAGAGTTTAGGTACATTAAGGTACGAAGAAATTTGTAAAAGCACAAATCTATCCCAACGGAAGTTTTTTAGAAATTCTTGATTAGGATCACATGTATGGAAAGAGGTTAGGGTACGAATAAATTTGTAAAAGCACAAATCTATCCCAACGGACGTTTTATAGAAATTCTTGATTAGGATCACATGAATGGAAAGAGGTTAGGGTACGAATAAATTTGTAAAAGCACAAATCTATCGCCACAAACGTTTTGTAGAAATTCTTGATTAGGATCACATGAACGGAAAGAGGTTAGGGTACGAATAAATTTGTAAAAGCACAAATCTATACCAACACAGCTTTGTAGAAATTCTTGATAAGGATTACATGAATGGAAAGAGGTTAGGTACATTAGGGTACGAAGAAATTTGTAAACGCACAAATATAATCCCAGCGGAAGTTTTGTAGAAATTCTTGATTAGGATCACATGAATGGAAAGAGTTAGGGTAAGAATAAATTTGTAAAAGCACAAATCTATCCCAACGGACGTTTTGTAGAAATTCTTGGTTAGGATCACATGAATGGAAAGAGGTTAGGGTACGAAGAAATTTGTAAACGCACAAATCTATCCCGACGGACGTTTTGTAGAAATTCCTGACTAGGATCACATGAATGGAAAGAGGTTAGGGTACGAATAAATTTAGAACAGCAGAAATCTATTCCAATACAGTTTTGTAGAAATTCTTGATTAGGATTACATGAATGAAAAGAGGTTAGGTATATTAGGGTACGAAGAAATTTGTAAACGCACAAATCTATACCAACGGACGTTTTGTAGAAATTCTTGATTAGGATCACATGAATGGAAAGAGTTTAGGGTACGAATAAACTTGGAACAGCACAAATCTATCCCAACGGATGTTTTGTAGAGATTCTTGATTAGGATCACGTGAATGGCAAGAGGTTAGGGTACGAATAAGTTTGTAAACTCACAAATTTACCCCAACTAACGTTTTGTAGAAATTCTTGATTAGGACCACATGAATGGAAAGAGGTTAGGGTACCAATAAATTTGTAAAAGCTCAAATCTATCCCAACGGACGTTTTGTAGAAATTCTTGATTAGGATCACATGAATGGAAAGAGGTTAGGGTACGAAGAAATTTGTAAACGCACAAATCTATCCCAACGGACGTTATGTAGAAATTCTTGATTAGGATCACATGAATGGAAAGAGTTTAGGGTACGAATAAATTTGGAACAGCACAAATCTACCCCAACACAGCTTTGTAGAAATTCTTGATTAGTATTAAATGAATGAAAAGAGGTTAGGTATATTAGGGTACGAAGAAATTTGTAAACGCACAAATCTATCCCAACGGAAGTTTTGTAGAAATTCTTGATTAGGATAACATGAATGGAAAGAGGTTAGGGTACGAATAAATTTGGAACAGCGCAAATCTATCCCAACACAGCTTTGTAGAAATTCTTGATTAGTATTAAATGAATGAAAAGAGGTTAGGTATATTAAGGTACGAAGAAATTTGTAAACGCACAAATCTATCCCAACGGAAGTTTTGTAGAAATTCTTGATTAGTATTAAATGAATGAAAAGAGGTTAGGTATATTAGGGTACGAAGAAATTTGTAAACGCACAAATCTATCCCAACGGAAGTTTTGTAGAAATTCTTGATTAGGATAACATGAATGGAAAGAGGTTAGGGTACGAATAAATTTGGAACAGCGCAAATCTATCCCAACGGACGTTTTGTAGAAATTCTTGATTAGGATCACATGAATGGAAAGAGGTTAGGGTACGAATAAATTTGGATCAGCACAAATCTATCCCAACACAGCTTTGTAGAAATTCTTGATTAGGATCACATGAATGGAAAGAGGTTAGGGTACGAATAAATTTGTAAACGCACAAATCCATCCCAACACAGTTTAGTAGAAATTCTTGATTAGGATCACATGAATGGAAAGAGGTTAGGGTACGAATAAATTTGTAAAAGCACAAATCTATACCAACACAGCTTTGTAGAAATTCTTGATTAGGATTACATGAATGGAAAGAGGTTAGGTACGATAGGGTACGCAGAAATCTGTAAACGCAAAAAATCTGTCCCAACTAATGTTTAGTAGAAATTCTTGATTAGGATCACCTGAATGGAAAGAGGTAGGGTACAACTAAATTTGGAAAAACACAAATCTATCCCAACGGATGTTTTGTAGAGATTCTTGATTAGGATCACATGAATGGAAAGAGGTTAGGGTACGAATAAATTTGTAAAAGCACAAATCTATCCCAACGGACGTTTTGTAGAAATTCTTGATTAGGATCACATGAATGGAAAGAGGTTAGGGTACGAATAAATTTGTTAAAGTAGAAATCTATCCCAACACAGCTTTGTAGAAATTCTTGATAAGGATTACATGAATGGAAAGAGGATAGGTACATTAGGGTGCGAAGAAATTTGTAAACGCACAAATCTAATCCCAGCGGACGTTTTGTAGAAATTCTTGATTAGGATCACATGAAAGGAAAGAGGTTAGATACATTAGGGTACGAAGAAATTTGTAAACGCACTATTCTATCCCAACGGACGTTATGTAGAAGTTCTTGATTAGGATCACATGAATGGAAAGAGTTTAGGGTACGAATAAATTTGGAACAGCGCAAATCTACCCCAACACAGCTTTGTAGAAATTCTTGAAGAGTATTACATGAATGGAAAGAGGTTAGGTACATTAGGGTACGAAGAAATTTGTAAACGCACAAATCTATCCCAACGGACGTTTCGTAGAGATTCTTGATTAGGATCACATGAATGGAAAGAGGTTAGGGTACGAATAAATTTGGAACAGCACAAATCTATTCCAATACAGCTTTGTAGAAATTCTTGATTAGGATTACATGAATGAAAAGAGTTCAGGTACATTAAGGTACGAAGAAATTTGTAAAAGCACAAATCTATCCCAACGGAAGTTTTTTAGAAATTCTTGATTAGGATCACATGTATGGAAAGAGGTTAGGGTACGAATAAATTTGTAAAAGCACAAATCTATCCCAACGGACGTTTTATAGAAATTCTTGATTAGGATCACATGAATGGAAAGAGGTAAGGGTACGAATAAATTTGGATCAGCACAAATCTATCCCAACACAGCTTTGTAGAAATTCTTGATTAGGATCACATGAATGGAAAGAGGTTAGGGTACGAATAAATTTGTAAACGCACAAATCTATCCCAACACAGTTTAGTAGAAATTCTTGATTAGGATCACATGAATGGAAAGAGGTTAGGGTACGAATAAATTTGTAAAAGCACAAATCTATACCAACACAGCTTTGTAGAAATTCTTGATTAGGATTACATGAATGGAAAGAGGTTAGGTACGATAGGGTACGCAGAAATCTGTAAACGCAAAAAATCTGTCCCAACTAATGTTTAGTAGAAATTCTTGATTAGGATCACCTGAATGGAAAGAGGTAGGGTACAACTAAATTTGGAAAAGCACAAATCTATCCCAACGGATGTTTTGTAGAGATTCTTGATTAGGATCACATGAATGGAAAGAGGTTAGGGTACGAATAAATTTGTAAAAGCACAAATCTATCCCAACGGACGTTTTGTAGAAATTCTTGATTAGGATCACATGAATGGAAAGAGGTTAGGGTACGAATAAATTTGTAAAAGCAGAAATCTATCCCAACACAGCTTTGTAGAAATTCTTGATAAGGATTACATGAATGGAAAGAGGTTAGATACATTAGGGTACGAAGAAATTTGTAAACGCACAATTCTATCCCAACGGACGTTTTGTAGAAGTTCTTGATTAGGATCACATGAATGGAAAGAGGTAGGGTACAACTAAATTTGGAAAAGCACAAATCTATCCCAACGGATGTTTTGTAGAGATTCTTGATTAGGATCACATGAATGGAAAGAGGTTAGGGTACGAATAAATTTGTAAAAGCACAAATCTATCCCAACGGACGTTTTGTAGAAATTCTTGATTAGGATCACATGAATGGAAAGAGGTTAGGGTACGAATAAATTTGTAAAAGCAGAAATCTATCCCAACACAGCTTTGTAGAAATTCTTGATAAGGATTACATGAATGGAAAGAGGTTAGATACATTAGGGTGCGAAGAAATTTGTAAACGCACAAATCTAATCCCAGCGGACGTATTGTAGAAATTCTTGATTAGGATCACATGAATGGAAAGAGGTTAGATACATTAGGGTACGAAGAAATTTGTAAACGCACAATTCTATCCCAACGGACGTTTTGTAGAAGTTCTTGATTAGGATCACATGAATGGAAAGAGTTTAGGGTACGAATAAATTTGGAACAGCACAAATCTACCCCAACACAGCTTTGTAGAAATTCTTGAAGAGGATTACATGAATGGAAAGAGGTTAGGTACATTAGGGTACGAAGAAATTTGTAAACGCACAAATCTATCCCAACGGACGTTTCGTAGAGATTCTTGATTAGGATCACATGAATGGAAAGAGGCTAGGGTACGCAAAAATTTGTAAAAGCACAAATCTATTCCAACTGACGTTTTGTAGAAATTCTTGATTATGATCACATGAATGGAAAGAGGTTAGGGTACGAATAAATTTGGAACAGCACAAATCTATACCAATACAGCTTTGTAGAAATTCTTGATTAGGATTACATGAATGAAAAGAGTTTAGGTACATTAAGGTACGAAGAAATTTGTAAAAGCACAAATCTATCCCAACGGAAGTTTTTTAGAAATTCTTGATTAGGATCACATGTATGGAAAGAGGTTAGGGTACGAATAAATTTGTAAAAGCACAAATCTATCCCAACGGACGTTTTATAGAAATTCTTGATTAGGATCACATGAATGGAAAGAGGTTAGGGTACGAATAAATTTGTAAAGCACAAATCTATCGCCACAAACGTTTTGTAGAAATTCTTGATTAGGATCACATGAACGGAAAGAGGTTAGGGTACGAATAAATTTGTAAAAGCACAAATCTATCCCAACACAGCTTTGTAGAAATTCTTGATAAGGATTACATGAATGGAAAGAGGTAAGGTACATTAGGGTACGAAGAAATTTGTAAACGCACAAATATAATCCCAGCGGAAGTTTTGTAGAAATTCTTGATTAGGATCACATGAATGGAAAGAGTTAGGGTAAGAATAAATTTGTAAAAGCACAAATCTATCCCAACTGACGTTTTGTAGAAATTCTTGGTTAGGATCACATGAATGGAAAGAGGTTAGGGTACGAAGAAATTTGTAAACGCACAAATCTATTCCAACGGACTTTTTGTAGAAATTCCTGATTAGGATCACATGAATGGAAAGAAGTTAGGGTACGAATAAATTTGGAACAGCACAAATCTATTCCAATACAGCTTTGTAGAAATTCTTGATTAGGATTACATGAATGAAAAGAGTTTAGGTACATTAAGGTACGAAGAAATTTGTAAAAACACAAATCTATCCCAACGGAAGTTTTTTAGAAATTCTTGATTAGGATCACATGAATGGAAAGAGGTTAGGGTACGAATAAATTTGTAAAAGCTCAAATCTATCCCAACGGACGTTTTGTAGAAATTCTTGATTAGGATCACATGAATGGAAAGAGGTTAGGGTACGAATAAATTTGTAAAAGCACAAATCTATCCCAACGGACGTTTTGTAGAAATTCTTGATTAGGATCACATGAATGGAAAGAGGTTAGGTACGATAGGGTACGCAGAAATCTGTAAACGCAAAAAATCAGTCCCAACGAACGTTTCGTAGAAATTCTTGATTAGGATCACATGAATGGTAAGAGGTAGGGTACAACTAAATTTGGAAAAGCACAAATCTATCCCAACGGATGTTTTGTAGAGATTCTTGATTAGGATCACGTGAATGGCAAGAGGTTAGGGTACGAATAAATTTGTAAACGCACAAATTTATCCCAACTAACGTTTTGTAGAAATTCTTGATTAGGACCACATGAATGGAAAGAGGTTAGGGTACGTATAAATTTGTAAAAGCTCAAATCTATCCCAACGGAAGTTTTGTAGAAATTCTTGATTAGGATCACATGAATGGAAAGAGGTTAGGGTACGAAGAAATTTAGAACAGCAGAAATCTATTCCAATACAGTTTTGTAGAAATTCTTGATTAGGATTACATGAATGAAAAGAGGTTAGGTATATTAGGGTACGAAGAAATTTGTAAACGCACAAATCTATACCAACGGACGTTTTGTAGAAATTCTTGATTAGGATCACATGAATGGAAAGAGTTTAGGGTACGAATAAACTTGGAACAGCACAAATCTACCCCAACACAGCTTTGTAGCACTTCTTGATTAGGACTACATGAATGGAAAGAGGTTAAGGTACGAATAAAGCTGTAAACGCACAAATCTATCCCAACGGATGTTTTGTAGAAATTCTTGATTAGGATCACATGAATGGAAAGAGGTTAGCATACGAATAAATTTGTAAAAGCACAAATTTATCCCATCGAACGTTCTGTAGAAATTCTTGATTAGGATCACATGAATGGAAAGAGGTTAGGTTACGAATAAATTTGTAAAAGCACTAATCTATCCCAACCGACATTTTGTAGAAATTCTTGATTAGGATCACACATGAATGGAAAGAGGTTAGGGAACGAATAAATTTGGAACAGCGCAAATCTATCCCAACGGACGTTTTGTAGAAATTCTTGATTAGGATCACATGAATGGAAAGAGGTTAGGGTACGAATAAATTTGGATCAGCACAAATCTATCCCAACACAGCTTTGTAGAAATTCTTGATTAGGATCACATGAATGGAAAGAGGTTAGGGTACGAATAAATTTGTAAACGCACAAATCTATCCCAACACAGTTTAGTAGAAATTCTTGATTAGAATCACATGAATGGAAAGAGGTTAGGGTACGAATAAATTTGTAAAAGCACAAATCTATACCAATACAGCTTTGTAGAAATTCTTGATTAGGATTACATGAATGAAAAGAGTTTAGGAACATTAGGGTACGAAAAAATTTGTAGACGCACAAATCTATCCCAACGGACGTTTTGTAGAAATTCTTGATTAGGATCACATGAATGGATAGAGGTTAGGGTACGAATAAATTTGTAAAAGCGCAAATCTATCCCAACGGACGTTTTGTAGAAATTCTTGATTAGGGTCACATGAATGGAATGAGGTTAGGGTACGAATAAATTTGGATCAGCACTAATCTATCCCAACACAGCTTTGTAGAAATTCTTGATTAGGATCACATGAATGGAAAGAGGTTAGGGTACGAATAAATTTGTAAAAGCACAAATCTATCCCAACGGATGTTTTGTAGAGATTCTTGATTAGGATCACATGAATGGAAAGAGGTTAGGGTACGAATAAATTTGTAAAAGCACAAATCTATCCCAACGGATGTTTTGTAGAGATTCTTGATTAGGATCACATGAATAGAAAGAGGTTAGGGTACAACTAAATTTGGAAAAGCACAAATGTATCACATCGGATGTTTTGTAGAAATTCTTGATTAGGATCACATAAATGGCGAGAGGTTAGGGTTCGCAAAAATTTGTAAAAGCACAAATCTATCCCAACCGACGTTTTGTAGAAATTCTTGATTAGGATCACATTAATGGAAAATGGTTAGGGTACGAATAAATTTGTAAAAGCATAAATCTATCCCAACTGACGTTTTGTAGAAATTCTTGATTAGGATTACATGAATGGAAAGAGGTTAGGTACATTAGGGTACGAAGAAATTTGTAAACGCACAAATCTATCCCAACGGACGTTATGTAGAAATTCTTGATTAGGATCACATGAATGGAAAGAGTTTAGGGTACGAATAAATTTGGAACAGCACAAATCTACCCCAACACAGCTTTGTAGAGATTCTTGATTAGTATTAAATGAATGAAAAGAGGTTAGGTATATTAGGGTACGAAGAAATTTGTAAACGCACAAATCTATCCCAACGGAAGTTTTGTAGAAATTCTTGATTAGGATCACATGAATGGAAAGAGGTTAGGGTACGAATAAATTTGGATCAGCACAAATCTATCCCAACACAGCTTTGTAGAAATTCTTGATTAGGATCACATGAATGGAAAGAGGTTAGGGTACGAATAAATTTGTAAACGCACAAATCTATCCCAACACAGTTTAGTAGAAATTCTTGATTAGGATCACATGAATGAAAAGAGGTTAGGGTACGAATAAATTTGTAAAAGCACAAATCTATACCAACACAGCTTTGTAGAAATTCTTGATTAGGATTACATGAATGGAAAGAGGTTAGGTACGATAGGGTACGCAGAAATATGTAAACGCAAAAAATCTGTCCCAACTAAAGTTTAGTAGAAATTCTTGATTAGGATCACATGAATGGAAAGAGGTAGGGTAATACTAAATTTGGAAAAGCACAAATCTATCCCAACGGATGTTTTGTAGAGATTCTTGATTAGGATCACATGAATGGAAAGAGGTTATGGTACGAATAAATTTGTATCAGCACAAATCTATCCCAACACAGCTTTGTAGAAATTCTTGATTAGGATCACACATGAATGGAAAGAGGTTAGGGTACGAATAAATTTGTAAAAGCACAAATCTATCCCAACGGATGTTTTGTAGAAATTCTTGATTAGGATCACATGAATGGAAAGAGGTTAGGGTACGAATAAATTTGTAAAAGCAGAAATCTATCCCAACACAGCTTTGTAGAAATTCTTGATAAGGATTACATGAATGGAAAGAGGATAGGTAAATTAGGGTGCGAAGAAATTTGTAAACGCACAAATCTAATCCCAGCGGACGTTTTGTAGAAATTCTTGATTAGGATCACATGAATGGAAAGAGGTTAGGTACATTAGGATACGAAGAAATTTGTAAACGCACAATTCTATCCCAACGGACGTTATGTAGAAATTCTTGATTAGGATCACATGAATGGAAAGAGTTTAGGGTACGAATAAATTTGGAACAGCACAAATCTACCCCAACACAGCTTTGTAGAAATTCTTGAAGAGGATTACATGAATGGAAAGAGGTTAGGTACATTAGGGTACGAAGAAATTTGTAAACGCACAAATCTATCCCAACGGACGTTTCGTAGAGATTCTTGATTAGGATCACATGAATGGAAAGAGGCTAGGGTACGCAAAAATTTGTAAAAGCACAAATCTATTCCAACTGACGTTTTGTAGAAATTCTTGATTAGGATCACATGAATGGAAAGAGGTTAGGGTACGAATAAATTTGGAACAGCACAAATCTATTCCAATACAGCTTTGAAGAAATTCTTGATTAGGATTACATGAATGAATAGAGTTTAGGTACATTAAGGTACGAAGAAATTTGTAAAAGCACAAATCTATCCCAACGGAAGTTTTTTAGAAATTCTTGATTAGGATCACATGAATGGAAAGAGGTTAGGTACATTAGGGTACGAAGAAATTTGTAAACGCACAATTCTATCCCAACGGACGTTATGTAGAAATTCTTGATTAGGATCACATGAATGGAAAGAGTTTAGGGTACGAATAAATTTGGAACAGCACAAATCTACCCCAACACAGCTTTGTAGAAATTCTTGAAGAGTATTACATGAATGGAAAGAGGTTAGGTACATTAGGGTACGAAGAAATTTGTAAACGCACAAATCTATCCCAACGGACGTTTCGTAGAGATTCTTGATTAGGATCACATGAATGGAAAGAGGCTAGGGTAAGCAAAAATTTGTAAAAGCACAAATCTATTCCAACTGACGTTTTGTAGAAATTCTTGATTAGGATCACTTGAATGGAAATTATTATATTGCATGCTATGTAACAATATAATAATGTGTTTTCTATAAAAAGTTATTAATATAACTATATTTTTTAGATTTTTATAATTTATTTATATTTTTATTTTATTTTTTAATAAATAAATTAAATAAAGATTTGTTATAACAATTTCCACTTGTCTTTTTTGTCCCTAATTTTAATATTACAGGAATCTATTACAATTTTAAAGAAACTTACATTTTTAACCTTAAAATTAGTACGAAAAGCTACCGCTCCATAACATCACTGACAGTTGGTAACACTCGGCGCCCACTTGATTTTTTGAATCATTTGTCATCATCCGTCACTTCAAATAAATTTGTTATTACTTTTTGTTACTTTTATAATAGTGTTACAAATAAGTAAAATATGAGCGAAGACAACTTAATTTGCACTCAGCCCGAAATTCGCGAAATTGCCGAAGCAACAACGCAAAATTTGTTGCCTGACAAATCAGAAGCGGCATACAAAAAACAATTTGCCAAATTTGAAGACTGGCGAAAAGAAAATAATATTCAAACTGTCTCAGAAAATGTTCTGTTGGCATACTTTGAGTCCCAGCGGCAAAAATATAAACCTTCCACTCTGTGGACTATTTATTCGATGTTGTGGTAGTGTTTTTCAATTAATATGAACATTGACATTTCGAAATATGCAAAATTGCAAGCTCTCCTGAAACGGACTTCCCAAGGCTATACGCCGAAAAATCTAAAATCCTAGAAGAAAATGGTCTTCAACCTGCAACACTTATTACACTTGAGTAGTCGGGGTTGAAAATTTTTCAAAACACTGTTCAATATAATAAAAAAGACCGGACAGTTTAATTCATTTAATAACAAGTTCATAAGTATCTTTCTAACAATAAAAGTAAATAATAATCCTCTATTATTAATTATACATAATGTAGGTGGGTATCAATTTCTTGACATTTTTGAACTTGGATGCTTCATATTGCTTGAAACGGCTACAATATTGGGTGTCATCGGCACTTGTTCCTTTTACATAGCAGAATTTGTCTTTCGAGTAGCTACTAGAAAAGAAAATAAAGAAGCAAAGATGATTAAATCGATGATACGTGTCTTGTTTATAGTACCATAAAATTACAAACATGAATTAAACTTACTGATTTGTCCAAGCAGATTTGATGTAGGTAGGTACATCAAATGTGTAGGAGATCATTTAAATTTAAAATTAAAGTAGGCGGGAATTTTTTTATACGTTTGGCGATCCTGCCAATTAACTCGCTGTGTAAATTAGAGGTTATGCAATTTTATGTTCTAGATTAAACATTTTGGAGCGTCACTTTGACAATTCAAATCAAACTGTGAAGTGAACAGTTAGTGTTGCCAATCTAATTTAAAAATCACAGCCAACTTTAATTATAAATTCAAATGATCTCGTGGTAGATAGCCATAAACGACTCTCGACGACGACTGATCGAGGTTAATAAACGTATTACAAACGCAAATTAGAAAAAGTTTATGAAAATACAACAATTTCCTCAATCGACGACATATGCGTCTTCTCCATTTAGTATTTTTTAATGCAATGGGATCGTCAATGTTGTCTTTTCTTATTCGTAGCGTTACCTACTTTTTTATATCAAATAGCTTTGGGAAGTAGCACAAGGCCAAATTCGCTTTAAATTGAAGAGAATTTTTAAATTTAATTTTTTCAAGTAAATTAGAAATAATAAAATCTGATGGTTTGGCAACATTGAATATTTATCACTCGACCACCATCAATTGAGTATTGGCTGCACTGCATTCTAGAAATCGTTTTTGTTTGTTCGTGGCCTTGGTAAGTGAACAAGCGAGCAATTTATGTTCTGTTGTATTTTCAAATTCTTTTGATATTTTTTATCAATTTGCTAAAAGATAGTATTCAATTCTATTAAATGCTCATCATTTTAGGTGAGTAAAAGTAAACTCTTCTAGATACCTAAATACAAAAATTATTTTTTTTTACATACTGCTATCGTTAGAAGCTTATAAACTAACCTAACTTTTATTTCCATTAAAAAGTTCCTCTTGGAGTTCTTAAAAATGGGGTATGCATTGAAACCTTTCTGTCTATAAACGTGGTAGTGTAGTAGATTTGCTTGGTTATCTAATCTTATGTTGTATGTTGGAAGAATGATAATTATTATAGTACTTGTAGTTTCGATTGATGCATGTTATTAATTGCTTTACTTGAAAATAACTTTATTTTTGTTTAAATAAGTAGTAAATATCCTGCTCTTGTTAATAACATTATAATTAAAAATCAAAATTACAAGAATATAATTGAGGTATGATTAAAATCATATAAGTCTATATTTGAAATTTGATGATTATGTTATCAATTCATACTTGTACTTGTTATTAGTTTGCAATATTAGTTTGGGCAATATCAATTTACTTGTTTATTTGTATTCTGAGGGTAATTAACAAATATTAGCTTTTTATTTAATATAATTTATATAATTATTGTGTTCAAGATAAATTACTTTTTATACAAACTTTATAAAAAGTAGAATTTTTGACATTTGTTGTCGGAGTTGAAAATGTCATTTTATGCCACCAGCCCCACTTTAGACACCAGTGTAAAAAGTAAATTCAAAGAAATAAATTACCATAGCATCAATTGTTGTTGCGGTAATAACAGCAATGCAATTTCGTTTAACCCCTTTAATAGGGTTTTTAACAAAATAAACTCACTCTCAACATATTGTATATCATACATTATTCATTTTACAGATTCTATTAAAGAGGTTAAAAAATGATAAAAATACAAATTTGTAATGCAAAGATCGGGTCGCTTTATTACCAAAACAATAAATTGTTGTTATGGTAATTTATTTGTTGAATTTACTTTTTACACTGGTGTCTAAGGTATTGCTTTAGATATTGGTGGCATAAATAGTTATTTATGTACCGAGGATGTTATGATTATGATAATGCCAGGAGAGCGACAATGTTCTAAGGCCCAGGGATGCAAGTCACCCGATCGGTATTATTATCTAGTAACGCCCATGGTGCATACAAGCTTTTACGCTTCACGAGAATATGCACAGAAAATTAGTTTTAATTTATAATTGTTGGCGTTGCCATGGACGTTGTTGGTATTTATAAAACTAGGAATTTTTAAGTTTGTTGGATAGTAACAACTTTTACTAAATTTGCAAGACAAAAATATGAAATTTTATATTCAAATATTGTTGTTGGTTGTTACCAACATGAAAACAACAAAAATTCTAATAGCACATGTCATCTAAAGAAGTTAATTTTATCTAAGAAATTTTTGCAAAAGTATGCACAAAAGATTCTTGGATCATGTGCCCAGAAACTATACATTGTTGAAAATGCTTGTTATTTGTTGTGTTGCAATACACTTGTAAGCAAACATATAGTTTGTGGCCTAATCATATAAATTACTATCGAATGTTACGCCGGCTTCGACTGCAAAGTAAACACTGAGCGGGCATTATAAACGATAATGCCCTAGTTGTTATGGACTTGTTTATATAGTTCGTATTGCAGATATAAACAACAAATAATATGCAACAAACATTGAAAATTCTACTTTTAATAGGGTTTGTATAAAAACTATTTTTGTATTTGTTTTGACAGATACATAACTGTTAAAAATAAATATATAAATTTTATTGCTTATGTACAGTTGCGATCATTCATTAAGGAACGATGAAAAAATAGTGATCGCCGGTTTTTCTGTTTTTTTTGTACAATGTAAGCTGTAACTTGACCCTTTTTATGAACTTGACAACTAAAATGTTAAAAGAGGAAATGTTTTTGAATACCATATAATAAAGTTACGTTTACATCGAACAAAAAATTGGAAAATCGACAGTTATGATTTTTTCATTGTTCCTTAGCGAATGATCGCAACTGTACCTACATCATTTGACATTTGTCAAACTCAAAATTTACAATAAATTTAATGCTTTTTACAATTTTGTATAAATAATAAATAGTATTGTTCGATATGCATCCGCTGCCAATTCTTAGGTTCTTAGCCTTTTAAAGCACTATGCTAAATGTGTTGTGCTTTAAATTTTGGCATCGAGTCATAAAATTGACATGGCGTTCTAACTAATTGACTATGCTAATTGATAGTAATACAAATTATCTTATGAAGAAATTACACTAATTAGTGTAGTGAGCTAAATGCCTTTGCATAAAAATTTGCATATTGTTTAGGTTATGCAACACTGTCATCTCATGATACATAACCTGAAACTTCTAGTGTAGCATAGCCAAACTACTGCTAGAATTACTATTCTAACAAAGCCACTTTTAATTCGAATAAGTCATACTATTTCTTCTTTGGATTAAAAGTGTAGTCTAGAAACACATATGTTTTTATATTAGTAACAAAGAAATGTATGGAGTGGCCGAATTTGTTGTTATAGAGGAACTCAGTTACTAGAAGAGATAGAGGGAAATGGATTGCACATTCCCAATGTGTTTTTTCGAGACTAATTCAATGCTTAAAACCCTAATTTACTATTTTTTTTTGTTTTAACCAATAATTAGGTTTTTCGACTTTTCGATGCTTGGTGATATCTTGGTTATTGGTGAGGCTAGAGAATCATCGTAAAAATTATTGATTTTTAATATGATTTATTAAGTTTTTTTTGAAAACTTTAAGTGAACAACTACTTTTAATTTTATTTGGCAATTTATTGTATTGGTCGAAGCCTTTAAAAAATAAAGAGTTCGAGTTTCTTTTATTTGTTCGTGCAATATGAATATCGTTTATATTTCTAGTCTGATAATTATGAATATTAAAATTAAAATTTATAAATTCTTGAAAGTATGCAGGAGCTAGATTATTTAAGATTTTATAAATAAAAACCATAGTTAGGTAATATAACCTCTGATGAACAGAAAGCCACTGTAAAGAATTTAACATAAAAGATATTGATGTATATTTATTTGTTTGAAGAATAATTCTCATACCACGATTTTGAAGTTTCTGGTTTTTTGGCAATTATAGAAAAACTACAAAAAATTATTCAATGAAATTTTGCAAAAACATTTATTGGATATTCATGAACATTTTCTGAAAAAATTATTCAAAATGGCCGCCGTTTGCTTTCCAGCAGGAAAGTGTGTCGTTGAAGTCGTTCCGGCGCCACTCATTGATAGCAGTACGCACCTCATGCATGGGGAAATTGACGACTGCACGGATCAGGGTTCGCTTTAGGAACTGAATATTTGGGTGTCGAGTAGAGCAAGTCATACCTTCTAAAACGGACCAAAGTTTGTAATCCAGAGGATTACGGTCAGGGCTACTGGATGGCCAATCATTTGTTTTTAGCCATTCCTGAGTCCTGTTGGAAGGTCCATGGCTTGTTTGCGAATGTTCAATTGAGGGGCTTCACAAAGCCTTCCAAAATATCCGATTGATAGACTTTCGTTGATGTCTTCACACCTTTTTCGCAGAAATGGAGAGCAGTAACCTCTTCATAACTGACACCCCACCAAACTATCACTGATGCGGGGTGATGACCTCGTTCATCCCTCGGAATGACTTCTGACGCTTCCTTATATGACCGTGCATACGCTCTATCGTTTTGTTTATTGAAAGATTCCTCCACGGTAAAAATCTTCTCGTCGGTAAACCGGATTCGTCTGTGAGCATTGTCTGCGTACTGGCGGCGCACAGCCTTTGCTTTTACCTTGCGCTTTTGCTTCAACGCCACTGTGAGCTGATGCCCAGTGTGTTTCTTATAGGCACTCAGTCCCAAATCATCTTTAATGATACGAGAGATGGGTTTTTGCGAGATTTGCATCTTCCGCGATTAGATTTTTTGCTTTCGAAGTGGTTTTCGTCTGATTCTGTTCTCTACGGCTTTGATCGCGTTCGGTGTTCTCACTGTTCGCGGGCGTCCGCTTCTTGGGCGGTCAGACACCCCACCAGTCTCCTCAAATAACTTTATAGCACGATATACGAAGTTACGAGTTACACCGAGCAGCGTAAGCGTGCGAAAAATATCGCCTGCTTCCATACCCGCATTCTTTTAGACCAACTATAACAACACGATTTTCGATGTCGCGCCATTCCATGATGATAAATAACTGATGCCTAAATCTTTATATGTGTTTGTGTAGCATACATGACAACTTTCAAATGACAGGCAAAATGGAACGAGTGCGTTCAATGGTGCGCTTACACTGGATACGTTCATTCATTTACCAGAACTTCTTGACTAGGTATGATCATTTGGCCGACCCTACTAAAATTTAGCCGAATTGGGGGAATTCCACCCCCAAGTAGGGGTGACTATGAAAAATTACCAGCTTGGTCGGGGATAGAACCTGCAACCCTTGGATTATGAGTAAACATGCAAACCGAGGCTGGATTGTAGCAATTATAATTTATTGTAAGAGTTGAGCAAACACCGGGTTCAAACCAGATCTAACCTATTTTGCATCAAAAAACAAAAGTAAATTAGGTAATTATTGTAATTTATCTTTGCTAAAAAGTTAGATGAAGAGAAATAAAAATAATGCAGAAATCCTTCAGTTTACTAAACAACAATGTTTGAGCATCACATTGAGATATTACCAAATATCGAAAAAGTTATTGGTTATAACTCGAAAACAAAAGACAATAGCCCATTGTGGTTTTAAACATTGAGTTTGTTTTGAAAAAAAGACATGGAGGATGTGCACTATACACTATCGCTCAAAAGTTTGGGGCCACTACGTAAAAATTAGATATTTCAAGTATCTCTAACACGGTGCTTATTAAAATGCGCTTAATACATGTATAATTAACGCACCAACTTGAATTTAAGTCTTATAATCATCATTCCTTGCATTTTTTCTTGAAGGTTGTCCTTTTCACAGTAGTAGGATTTCAGCTTTTAATTTTTAAGTTTAAGAAGTTTGTGCTTCTTGTCATTTTAATTGGTTTATAATAATTATTCTCATGTTAATGTATCATATTTCCATTGCTATATATATATATATATATATATCTAGATACCTATGGTTGCTTGTCTTTGTTTGCATTAACAAACAATAAAGTGAAACTGTCAAAATCCACTAATATTGTAATTGTTGGTGGCTTTTATGTTGAAAAATGGGGAAAGTAAAAGAATTAGCGCTAGAAAAACGTAGTGTGATTGTTGCGCTTTATAAAAAAAGGGAGACTCAGCGTGAAATAGCAAAACAACTCAATATTTCTAAGTCAACTGTTGGACGAACAGTTAAGCGGTAAGACGCCAATCGTTCAAATGCAAGCCGTAAAAGGTCTGGGCGGCCCAGAATTACAACAAAATCTGAAGATAATGCTATAATACTTAAAGTAAAAAAAAATCGTCGACTTACATCACCTGAAATTACTGCAGCTATTAATGAACACCGTACTGAAATAGTTAGCGTTGCTACTGTTAAGAGACGACCACTGTAAAACACGGAGGGGGTCTATAATGGTGTGGGATTGTTTTGGTAACCGAAAAGTAGGAGATCTCTATCGTCTTGAGGGAATATTGAAAAAAGAAGGTTATCTAAAAGATTCTTGAGGATCATGCATTACTTTCTGGGCATCGTTTAATTGGAAATGGGTTTATTTATCAACAGGATAATGATCCCATACATTCATCACAGTTATGTAAAAATTATTTGCAAACACAAGAACGCAGGCAAAAACTGTACGTAATGCATTGGCCCCCTCAATCACACGACATGATCCCAATCGAGTTATTGTGGAAAGAGGTGTTGATAGGAGGGTTCGGAAAAGCTGTTCGACATCTAAAGAAGATTTGTGGGAGATCATACAAGATGCTTGGAAAAATATTTCATCAGAAATTCTCAATAAAATAATTGATAGAATGCCGCGGTTATGCAAAGAAGTAATAAGAAGAAACAGTGTTTTTTTTTTTTGAAGAATCCAAAATGTAATACATATCTATATAATTTTGTAAATGTTTTGATATCTTTTTTTGAAAAAGATAATAAAAATAGTCATAGCAATACTTGTTCCATGCATTGAAAATATCTCTACACGTTCATAGGCTTAAGCTATTAAAAAAGTTTTTGGTGGCCCCAAACTTTTGACCGGTAGTGTACTAACAAGCAAATTTGGCCAACCCCCAAAAAATATATAGTATGTATATATTTGTTTCAATCGTTACCTCAAACTTTTCCTCCAAACACCTTAAACCTTAATGTGGTGATTTGAAACTGTTGGAGCTTTACTAGTCAAATGGTATAGGCTGGTACTAAAGGCTGCTTGCTTTAGGATTGGTATAACTTTTAAGTTTATTTTTATAGTGCATTTAAGTAATCATATTTTAGTGGTTTAGAAAGAAAGATGAATCATTATATTTCTATTTTGTGTTTTTTTTTTAGAGTTGGTCGTCTTGATATTTGATTGTCACACAGGCAGGTGATAATTTAATGAAAAAAATTATTGCGCTTATATTTCAATTTCTTGTTTAAGTATAGTGTATTTATCGAAGAGAAGCAATGACTGAGTAAGTAATAAAAAGTCATTCTAACAATATTTTTTTAATAATATCTTGTAACATTAACTTACCAATTATTTAATAAATACTTTAATAATACAGAACACTGGGTAACTAGAATAGAAAATGAGTGAAACGGGTACTTCATTCTTTGGTTTGTGGTAATTGGCTAATTTTCTTCTGAATATGTAGTGTAATTATTAGTGATGAGATTTCGATACTACACGAGTGTCGCAACACTTGAGAGTCGAAACAGTTTGCTGTGTGAAGTGTCGACTCTTCACGATACTTTAATGACACTTCACATTTACATCATGCATGCGCTAATAAGAGCAATACTATTCGACACCCAAGTGTCGTGACACTTGAAGTGTCGCGACACCTGACACCCAAGTTCCCATCACTAGTAATTATCAAATGAACTGTTAACACAAGTACAAAGTGACAATAAGCAAAACACGATAAACAGCTTCTTTTGAGGTTGTATTATGTACGAGCCCCGATGCATATTAATTCGTCTACTTTCAATTTTTGTTAAAAGTCGCCCCGCAATTTTCACTCCGAAATTTTCTGCTGGTCTAGAATGTTACTCTGTCTTGTTACCAGAAGTGAAGTACTGCATCTACTCGCGACATTTCATAAAATTTTATCATGGCCTCATGGGGTTTCCTTACACCGCATCTTGCAAAGTTTTGTCAATCTTGAGATGCGAAGAAGCGGTGTGAGGAAACTTCCCTACAGAATTCGATGAAACTTAGCAACAAAAGGAAAATGCTGAGTAACGATTGCTGGGGACCCTTTAATTTAAAATATAAAAGAAGAATACCCCACAAAATATATAGTATAATGAACATAGATATTAGATATGTTATAATATAGGATGATTTATACATTAAATTATTGTATCTGTATACTAAAATGTGATGTTAGGTTAAGAACTATCCTATTTTATTTTTCATATTTTAAGTTTTAATAATCTTTTACCGTCAAAACTCCTGATAGAATTTAGGAAACGTCGCATAGTGTAGATGCAGATGCAGTATTTCACAAAGTAAGACTGGAAACAATAAACTAGATTAAAAGTTAGTTGTTTGAAGAGTCCTTTTTCAAGCTACTACAATTAAATATACAAAATACCTACAATTTAATAAGTTATTTTAAATATTTCAGTTTATTTCCACACAAATAGATAGTATTATTACATTACGTTTATTTATAATTTATTCCATGTTAAACTGGAATTTTGAACCGTTGACATTATTGTTTACAACGTCACTGATTTGGTGACAATTTTTGTAAACAGATTGTTATACCACCACATTGCTTTTCTGGCATTTCCTAGATGCTGTGACCTTGAATTGGCAAATTAAGAAACTCCAAAAAGGTATTTTCAATCCCGGTATTTCAGGATTGAAATTCTTGGATATCCCGGGATTGTAAATGCAAAATATTTAAAATAAAACTCAAAATAGTGTATTCAAGTATTAGTTGCATAAGACACGCATAGCGGGGAGTTTTCTACCGGACAAGTGCGCTAAAATGTATACTTTATAGTATTTTTCCTATTTACGTATCCAAAAAAGAATACTGGAAACAGCAAATTTTATTTTTTAAAGTTGATATCACTGTTGAGCAGCTGTTCTTAAAACGTTACACTTATTTATGTTGTAAATTTGAAAAACAAATGCAGAATTAGAATTTTCAGTATTGTCAACTCTCCAAAAAGTTAACAAAATTTCCCTATTATTATTTTTCAAATACTAATTACAAAATAATGCAATTTATTTCTCCTTGCCTTTTAGAAAACTGACGTTTTCTAAACTTGGCCGCGTGCGTTAAAAACGTGTCTTATGAAACTAATACTCTGATAGCGTTTACTGTCTCCAGCCTTACTTTGTGGAACTCCATAATCATGAAATATAATATAAATACAAAGATTAGTTAAAGTTTCACAAGTTTTATTAATATCTTAACCTGACAATATTGTTTCGACACTTTGTGTCATTATCAAAGGTAGATAAGATTGATAAACAAACACGTTGCTAAGGATAAATACATACAGAAAATAGGTAACTAGATACAATACATAACAAAAACTAAATATCTAACACTTCTAATAAAGGAGAATTACTAAGCTCAGTTTGTTCATTCATTAAAGGTACTGTGCGTTTATGTCTGTATATTTCAAAAGCTTCTAAAATGTCTAGTTTGTGTTTGTTGTTGCAAAAATGTAAGAATTTAATGTTGTTTTGAGGTGTCATTGGGTGGTTCTGTTCCAAAATGTGTTTGGCATAATTCGATTTTTCTGGATGTTTAAGTCTATAAGAGCGTACGTGTTCTTTGTATCTTATGTCGAAATTTCTAAGTGTTTGCCCAATATAAACCGAGTTACAAAAAGAACAATTCAAACGGTAAATGCCGGATTTCATGATATCTTGTGTTTTGTCTTTAGCATTGAATAAAAATGAAAAGGTGTTGGTGTTAGTTTTATAGGTTATTTTGTAACTGGTGGTTTTTCTTATTATAGTTGCAATTTGTTCTGATATCTTGCCAAAGTATGGTATTGATATGTAGTTTGTGTCTTGTATTTGAGTGTCACTTGGAAATATTCTTTTGATAGCTAACCTATAATCTTTTTGTTGAATTAAAGTGTCAATCATGTTATAGTTATAATGGTTTGCATATGCTAATTGTTTGATGATTGAAATTTCTTTATCAAAATGTGATCGTTTCATTGGAGTAGTTAAAGCTCGGTGTACTAAAGATCTATAAGCCGCTAGTTTATGCATTTTATGATGACATGAATCTTTAGGTATAGAGACGTCTGTGCTTGTGGGTTTTCTATATATGGAAAAATCAAATTCTTTGTTTGTATTAATTGTAATAGTTAAATCCAAAAAATTAATAGCTCTATTTTGTTCTGTTTCTAGTGTAAACGTGATGTTTGTGTGAAGACTGTTAATAAGAATTAAAAACTCATTGATAACCTCAAAAGAACTGTCAAAACAAGCTAAAATGTCATCAACGTAACGAAACCAAAAAATAATGTGTTTAGAAAGATCTAATTCAAATATTCCATCTTCCAAATTATCCAATTATCCAAATTATTGTATTTATATTATATTTCATAATACTCTGATATACTATTTTCTATTTGCGTTAATTTATAATCATTAAAAACAACTTAGTTTTAAATAAAACCTTAATTATAAGAAAATATGAAAAATTATCATCAGTCAAAAAATATAAAAAAAAAGAAAATAGAAACAAATTACTAAAAAATACATTAAAATACCAGTTCGTCCAAGATGTCTGCTAAACTAGAATGGATATTTGCAAAAAGTTTCCAGCTGTAGACAAGCCCCTCTCGGGGTTCTACACTGATAGATGGTATGGCGATTATACAATTATATATAATTTGTAAGTTTTGTTCACGAGACCCACCCTTTTTTTAATAAGCCCATTTTCCGAAGAAGAATCTCAATTGAATTTTGTTTGTTTATGGAGTTTGCACCATACTTTCATTTAGGATTTTATGTAACTTTTCAAGACTTTGTTCGCAGGCGTATTCAAATATTGTTCGTCTAAGATCGAAAATAGTAACATCCTCATCTTCATCATTTTTTCCCCCTGTCTTTTTAGTGGGTATCTTTCGGAATACTTATTTTTAGTGTTTTGTTAGCTCTCTATAGAACGAAATAGTATTGCACAAATAGGGGAAGTCCCGCATTTTGAATAACTAATAATAAATCACTTTACTGAGTTGGCATGGTTGTCGCGTTTAAATGGGAATCAAAATTGAATGAATTGAAGGAATATCATATACATATGTTTGTGTGTGTTCATTCTAACATAATTAAAAAATGAAAATATTTGTTTTTTGGAATCCTATTATAAATATAGATGATTTTAAATATTTATAAAAATAATGTTTCTGTTTAAAGAATTGCTCCACAGAGATATGTAGCCTCATTGTGTTTATTGTTAATAGTATCATTTTTGTCTTTAGCATTTCTCATATAATTTCTAGTTACTCGGTGCTTCATATTTATTAAAATAAAATTCAAATGTTAAAATATTGTTAACGGCAATTAATATGCTCTTGGTTTTTGCAAAATTAAATTGTTCAACAATTTAAGTAGAATTATAAAATCTTGTTAAACAAAAAGTTTTGTATACCTGGCATACGGGTTTTGGGTGCTTATTGTACATAATTTAAACTATACTTAACGTAAGTTTCATCAATAGTAGAGTAAATCTGAAAGCGGATTTTGTTGTCCGTGGTACATTGAAAGGTAAAAAGGTATCGAGTACGTTATCGAATGCTATTTAGGGTGTATATCATTCCCCTAGATTCGTCTGGTGATATCGGTGTCCGACACCCTCCTGGGGGGGAAAAACTGAAAAAACATCAAATCTAGAATACTTTATTTGCTATCCGGCTGTATTAAAATAAATACGATCTCTAAAGTATTAAGCGAGTTAGAGCTAATTTTCGCTCAAGAATTATCATTAGATAAACGGAAGGATACTCACTAGATTAGCTTCTAACTCCTTTATTATGCGTATTTCAATTTCTGCAAACATAGAAAGATGTTTATATCGTGATAACTTTTGAACGACACAAGATATGAAAAAAGTTCAAAAAATAATTGTTGTTAGTTCGAGATTTTACAATTCAACGCTTTTTGAAACTTTGAAATTGGCTAGACAGTAACGAAGATATGACCAATTTATTCCGACAATGTATAAATTACCGCTGAGCAGCGATCGTTCTATCTCTATTTTCACCCGTCTTCCGTCTCATTCTAACGCACTGCTCTTACCAGGTTCGTAAGTACATACAACTGTTAACGCAATATTGGAGTTACAAATGCAGGTGATTTAACATTTTGTTGAAAAAAATTATAAAATTTTACTGTTTTTGTAAATACGATATTAACCTTAACACGGAGAGTTCTTCAAGTTATTCTGTAACAAATGATTAACTATTACATACATTTAAATTTATAAAAAAAGAAACAGATACGCAGTTATAAAAAATGAAAATGAGATTAGAGCTTCTTGATATAACACACAATTCAAGTAAATTAATGAGAAAAAACTGTTGTTCCTCGTTTATGCACATATACAATCCACTATGAAATTAAATGTACATAGTAGTCAAAATATATAATAACAAACCGAAACACAAAGGTTATTCTGAAAACCAAAGGGATAAATTGTGGCAAGGTTTGGGAAAAGATTGTTGGTGAAATAAAACATGACAGCCAAAGAAAAGTGTACAATTCAATTACAATTTACGACCGATATGTCCTACTGGGTGGTAACTTGAACCCGTAGTATTTTCTACGGAAACTGAAAATACGTTGTATTATTCAGATCTTATGAAAATAATGAAGCTACCTTAATGTATCCACAACCACAAAACAATATTTATAACGAGGTGGAAATGCTTAAAGATTTAAACTTTCAATATCGACCTATGGTGCAAAGTGTACTTTATTTAGTAACCTAGCAAATTAAAAAAGACCTTCGAGATGTGGAAGATGCTGATATTTTAGCAGTTACCAATGAAGATAACATGAAAAAAACCCATCATCGCTATTGAATTTTCTAAGTTTGCTTTAGTATGATTAAAGAAATCAGAAGTTTAAGCATTGCTCAGGACATTATTTTTTACAATTTGCAGCAGACAATGTAGACGTGATAAAGGAAACTATCAACGGTTACAATACCTTTTACGCAACTCAGACGGTAGCTTTTCAGCAATGTCCAGAAAATGAATTATCTGTAGGAATTCCAATAAAAAGCGACAAAGCCACTACTTGTGCCTCAAAACTTCCATTCCTTGTCAAACTCTCAGTATACCAAGACTAGAATACCTTTGCCACATTGCGAACAAATCGCAAAATGAGTTATTTGCCGAAAAATCAAGAATAGTCAAAACCTACTGATACAAATAATTTTGTGTGGATTTTAAGTAGAGTTCAAAATTGTAGTTCACAGATTGTACCTAAATGGACTGGTTTCAACAAAATAACTGACAATTCAGACAACACTACATTGTGGACAGCCATGCTTAGGTGTCGAGATATCACTGCCCATCTGAATCATGTAAAATATACAGTAATTACGTTTGTCCAAGTATTGTATTTACTATAACATAGTGGCTTTCAGAATAACCTTTGTATTCAGTTTTGTTATTATATTTTTGTTTTGTTATTATGTTTTGATTACTATGTACATTTGAGTTCAGAGTGGAAATATTTTATATATGCGCGTAAACTTGAATTGTGTGTTATATCAAGAAGCTCTCTTAATTCTCTATTATGACTTTATTGCATATCTAATCTCATTTTCACTGACCTTTGAATGTTTCCGCAGTTCTTGCAGTGGATTCCTGAACTTTCCCGCCCGTTTTACACACAACACATTTTTTATAACTGTGTATCTGTCTTTTTTTATAAATTTAAGGAAAGTTAAATGTATGTAATAGTGCATCGTCTGTTATAGAATAACTTGAAGAACTCTCTGTGTTAAGGTTAATGTCGTATTTACAAAAACAGTAAGAATTTTATAATTTTTTTCAACAAAATGTTAAATCACCTGCATTTGTAACTCCAATATTGTGCCAATAGTTGTATGTACTTACGAACCTGGCAAGATCAGTGCGTTAGAATGAGACGGAAAACGGGTGAAAATAGAGATAGAACGATCGCTGCTTAGCGGTAATTTATACATTGTCGGAATAAATTGGTCATATCTTCGTTACTGTCTAGCCAATTTCAAAGTTTCAAAAAGCGATGGATTGTAAAATCTCGAACAATTATTTTTTGAACTTTTTTCATATCTTGTGTCGTTCAAAAGTTATCACGATATAAACATCTTTCTATGTTTGCAGAAATTGAAATACGCATAATAAGGGAGTTAGAAGCTAATCTAGTGAGTATCCTTCCGTTTTTCTAATGATAATTCTTGAGTGAAAATTAGCTCTAACTCGCTTAATACTTTAGAGATCGTATTTATTTTAATACAGCCGGATAGCAAATAAAGTATTCTAGATTTGCTGTTTTTTCTGTTCCCCCCCCCGGGGGGGGTGTTGGACACCGATATCGCCAGACGAATTTAGGGGATTGATATACACCTTAAATAGCATCCGATAACGTACTCGGTACCTTTTTACCTTTCAATGTACCACGGACTTGATTTCTAGATGCGTTTTCTAAGTTTGCAAACTCTACTACAATATTGGTTGACTATTTAGATTTTTATGGCAACTTAAAAAACATACGCGATTTTGGCAGTTTCTTCGTTTTTGCAACTTAATTATTGCAGTTATAACAATCGGACCGGGGCCATTTTGTAGCTATTTTTATTATAAACGAATCATATACTGAAATTTTTTTTGTAGGAAATCATCTTGAGGAGCTGCGGAATAAAAACTCCTCGAAAACGGTTGCACGCATCTCAAATTGTTAATAACTTTTCTGCTGTCACTACAATTTAGTACGCAACTACATATATTGCTCTACACACTTCTGAATAGGTTTGTGCAATAAAATAGCTGTTAACACGAAAGAACCAAAAACAGATACTTTTGTCTGCCGACTGGACTACTAGTTTTCATTAAAGATTGTGGGACCACTTGCCAACGATTTGGCAATATATTTCTAGAATTTTAGCATTTACTGTAATACCTCCTTATAAACAATATTCAAAGTTTTGGTTCCGTGGGAAATTATTACAATCTTTATCTTTGTACATATAACAATGACAGAGGTGGAGCCAGAGAATCATTTTTGAAAATAATTTTTTAATAATTTTAATAAAAGAGGATCGCCCATAACAACATTGTATGTAACATCTTACTGAAATGAGATAATTCCGTTAAACAACGTTAGTATATGCCTTTTGGAAGGTGTTGGCTTCATAAAGATATAAAATATTCTTAAGGTTAATCCTCAGTCACAATTATTACGTTTCACAAACAGAAGATGTCTCTGAACTTCTTCTAGAATTTTTCTTGAACACAGCATGTTTGCAGAAATTTTTATTTTAAATTTTTTAAAAGTTTATTTTTATTTCCTACTTCTTAAATCACCTACTCCTTAATAGATGGCTCTTTCAAAAATCTGAATAGTCATTGAATGCTGAATCTACTCAAAATCCAGAAACAAGTTGTAACCGTAAACAAATGCTGGGTTCGGTATTTCAACTTTTCAACAAACATGAACAGAAAATGCGTATTTTTATGTAATCGGAAAATATGCATGTAGAATATAATGTTCTCAAATAGGTTGTATTTAAATTTTAATTTAAAAAGTACCACTACTTTGTAAATTTTTAATAATTATGAAATTTTTAAATAAATACAGATATTTATGATTCTTTCTTTTTGTTTACACTTGATCTCTGCCCATATACCTGCAATGGTAAGTTCCCAGAAAATCGGAGAAAGGAACCTCCCTTTCTTTAGCTTCAGTTTTGTAAATAAACAACACTAATAAGTGGTTTTGCCCCAACACTTATTATATTCAAACTGTGTAGTACCTGATTTCTTTTTAATTGTAAGTAGAAAGGAAGAAAGTGAAATCTTGCTGTGCAAGCAATAAAAAGGGGTAACTAAATAAAATGTCAAAGAAAATATGCAAAATACTATTTTTTAATGATACACGTAAGTAAATAAAATAACCTTAAATAATTTATATTTACATTAAATTGCATTTTTATAACTTATAATATGAAACTTCGTGTTTTCGATTGACAAAATATTGAAATGTTATAATTTATAACATTTCATTATTTTGTCAATCGAAAAAACGAAGTTTCATGTTTCGTTTATGACGACTATCAACTAATTCTACTGCATAATGATTTATATAAAAAGATTCTAATTTCTCGATCATTCGATTTATAAAAGCATCGTCTCTTTCGATCATTTGTACTTCAATTCCTTTAGGGGTCCAAATTATAAAATCACATTGCAGTCTTTCCGTAATAAACAATATTCCCTGTATTTGATAATAATATTTATATGATTTTTTTAATTCTAGTGAGTTCCCTACTAATTTAGAGCAGAATGTTTTAATAGTTCTAGCTGCTTCTTTTGGAGTCAGTTTTTGTGCAGAATAAGGGCATTTTATTTCGATTATCTTATTATTGCCTACTAAACCATCTGGAGATGCTGCCAGAAAACCAAGTCCTTTTGTTCTGCAAACAATTAATCCGCATTCCTGTGTTTGAGAACCTGTTAATGATTCATAATCCATACGAGCTACAGCTTCATTTATTTTACCATATTCCAATTGAGGTAAACCTGACAAGTTTCTATACAAGAAATCATGCACTAGCTTCCCAAATTTGGTTCTTCTGGTACATATTGCTCCAAAATTTGAAGCCGTCAGTCTACTTCGCCTTTCTTCGAACCAAACTGGATTGTCGCTTTGTCCTCGTGTGTTTTCTTCAATCGACGCTTGCTTTTCTGCAGACACTTCTAAAGAGTCAATTTGTTCTTGAACCAATTGTTCTAAGACTCCATTTGGTAAGTCAGGTTTCATGCAGTGCTCACCATAATTTTTAAAATCAGTTTTTGTAGATCTCAAATTGTTATAAAACGTTCTAGTTTTGCTGCGACGTCGTGATCTTTCATTTCTCGCTATCTTTGATTGAACTAATCATTTCAATCTATAGTTTGGAAATTTACTTTTTGAAGATTTTATCATCCATGTCGGCCCATGTTGGTAAGATAAAGCCGCTCCCCAACAACGAATATTAAACCCATTTCTTCTGCCATAAAAATTTTGTTTTCCGCCGTTATATTTTGCTATTAAATGCATGAGCAATTCTGCTCGATTACTAGTCGGAGTTTTTTATTAAAGAATCCGCTTGAGTCGCTAATCTATCGATAACTTGTTTTATTCTTAATTTTGTTTGTGATGTACATTCTTCGTATTCTTTTAAAACGGTTTTCTGCCCAGTTGTCACGCAATAGTAGGATTTGCAATTAGTATGATCCCCAAACACGTGCATGGGCATAGTTTTGTTATTAAATTGATCCTTGAAGCAGGCAATAATCTTTTTATTGTTAAGTTTTTGGCAGATTGAGTGTACAAATGTTTTTTCAGATTTTTTAACAAATGGTTACTACATTCCACTTTTTTTACTTTACGTGAGTATGGCACTGATTCCAGAATTTTTGAATGAACACTCGAATCCCCATCACCAGTAAATGTTGTGTATTGAAGATTGTGCATGAATTCACTGTTACAGAAACCTTCTCGTATGATATCTGCTTCCATAGCCGAAGAAGATTCAGTCCAATTGGCGAAACATTTATGTTCAGGTTTTTGAAGATACTTTTTGGAGGCTATGGCACATATACTGCAATATTTATTGCGGATTCCTATAAAGAGAATCTTTTTCGAAAAAACTCCGATTATCGCGGCGACTCCGGACTTCGCTGAGTAACGATGTCCATATGACCGATGACTCCAGCCACCATCAACTATAACTTCAGTTTTTGCTATGCCACCAATGATATTTTCTGTTTCTTTTGAGTATTCATATTCTTCTTTTCCTGCTGCTTCAATTGAAAGTGTTAATTCATGATACCAATTTTTAACAACCTGCTGTTGATATTTTGCATAGGTATTTGTTGAAAATCCTGGAATGCTTAAATTCGCAAGTAACTCTTCAATAAAAGAAAAGCCTTTCCCGTTGCTAATTGTAATTGAGGTCATAATATTTTCTAAACTATCTTCACTTTCATCTCGGGGATTAATTTCCACGGATGTACTCATTTTACACAATGGACATTTAAAAAACAACTTGGAGTTCAGGCTACTAATATGTTCTTTCTCAAAAGCAAAATATCCCGTTTTACTAATTCTACATTCATGACTCTCCAATTTTCGAATTGCCGTTATAAAATGTTGAATATCGACAATTCGCCGACCATTAATTTTTTTAATGTTAGGTTCAAATTGGCCTGGCAATCTAATTCTTTCAATTTCCAGTTCGGGTAGATCCTCATGGTCCACATTACTGAAACAGAAAATGCAAACCAATAAAACAAAACTTCAAAGTAAAAGGGTTGAAGCTGACATGCAGTGTATTTAAAAGTATCCAGAAACTGCAACAGTTTTAATAATCATATTCTATCTGTACGTAAAATGACGAATGAAAGAAAAATTAATACAGTGTGATCCAAATTGAGTGCTTAAACAAATGCCGTAGCATAGTAATTAATACTTACTACTCAATATAAAATAAAACATTTAAGAATTAACAGAAAATATTTCCGCAAACAATAATACACGCATTTATATTATGTAAGAATGTTTTTGGTAATTTGATAAGATATGATAACTATCCCGTACAAAACATTTATCCCATACTGTATTTTCGACTGTGTTACTTCAGAAACAATAAAATGTAAGAAATAAATATTAACGATAGAAAGAAACGAAAGAAATAATTAACTCTCGTTAATAAATTTCAGATCTGCACCGCACCCTCATAGAATGTAACATAATTAATTATGTACGTAAGCTACTTACTTTTGATTTCTGAAAGACTGCATACAATTATTTTCAACGGATGTACCACTGATATCTTCGGCGTTATAATTAATTGATTCAGCAGCAGGATTAGCACTAAAAAATAATTTAATAATTGTTTGATAATTCCATAGTTATGCATTTAAAAGCTTACTGTTTCTTTTTAAAATGCAATCCTCTTCTGGTCTTCTTTTTAAATGTCATATTTACTTATTCGTACTGCACTAATATTAAGATATTGTCTTTGAATAATTATGTGATATTTAGTTAAAGAATACACTACACTATACACTAAATACTATAACACTAAATAATAAAAAATGTTCACTAGGAAGTAGCAAGAAAATACTTACACAACACGCTACTCGTAATTATTATAATACTAAAAATACAAAAATATTCACTAGATTATGAAAAAGCAATCTTACTGCAGTTTACAACTCCTGCAATAATACTAAAAACTCTTCAAAAAAATAAAGATAGAGAGCTTCTTTTCAAAAAGTAAAAACATCTGGTTTATGCTTATTTTTCAGAATTACAATATTATTGTTATTACTTATCAGTCCTGGAATTCTGCATAAACCTTTTGATAAAGCCGCCCGAACCTGCTTTCCTATTATCCTTCTCTAAAAATATTTGGTCGGTAGCATCGATAGGCAAAAAAAATTCGACCTTTCAGATATAGATGGAGTACAAAACGACTACTTGGTAATACTGAATAAATTCGCAGATTTCGTGAGGGCAGCATTTTACAATAGAAAGATTTTTAAAATAAAATTAAAACAATTACCGTAATTACTGCAAAATACAAATAAAATTCTCTTCTTTATTTTGAAGAAGTGATAGGTATTTAACAAAGGTTTATTTTTACGACAGTTATTATATAGAATTAGATATAAATCAAAGTGAAAAATTAAAAAAATATCTATAATTTATTATAACAAAAAACTACACATTCAAAAATTTCCAAAAAATTTACGTAGTATTCTTAACGTGTAAAGAACTACCTGTAAAAGTTTCAACAAAATCTACGTACGTTTTATTGTAGTTCTAATAGCAAATTTTTATTTTTTTGCAAATATTTCAAAAACAATGACGTAGATTCATCCCAAATTTTAATATGTTATAGAGGCATATGTACCTGACGTTGACGATTTTTTCAAAATTTTTGAATATGTGGATTTAAAATCAATAGCTGAGGATCAACCTTAAACATATTACCAGAATGCTAGTTTTTTAGAGATTGAATTTGTAGCATGTCATTTAACAACGCAGTACGTCTGTTCAATCCTTTTGTTACATACAACGTTGTTACCGCTGACCCTTCAAATAATAATTTAAACAAACATTATTTGTTTCTATCTTATGTATATTTATTTATAAAATTTTGGGGGGAATCTCCTTCATTTCCCTCTATGCAGGGCCGAAGCCAGAATTTTATTTCTGGGGAAAATTATTTTCAGGGGGAAGCAGACTAGAAAGATAATTTTATTTTGTTGTCATTTATTAGTATTAAGTTTAGTTTCGGGAAGGGTTCAGACCCACTAAACCCGCCTCTTGATTACGACCTTGCCCCCATGACTTCGGGCCTGAACAGTGAGCACTTGATAAAGCTATGTATAACTGACCAGCAGAGGTTAGTGCAATTTCTCTTGGATGTTCTGTTAGCAAGTAACAAACAGAACCGGGGGACCGAGCGCCTACGGCGCGCGATAATTTATGAATTATAAAGTCGAATACACGCGGCGCTGCGCGCCGCGTGTATCTTTCAAGCTATATTTGCATTTTTGAAAGTTTTATAATTTAATCAAAAAAAATTTACGTTTAAATTTTTGCACTTTTAGAAATTTAGCATTTTTCAACGAAATTCTGTATGTCAGAAACCATAAAAGTAGGAACCATAATTTTTTGGTGTTATTTTGCTTCTCTCGGTGCCCCTAGCTTATATCTAGGTCGCCGCGTAAATTTGATCTTTCGTTCCCGAGATCACAATAACCAACAGACATTGGCGTTTTAATATAGTAGGATTGTATCTGTATAAGTGGTCACAAAACAACTGGTTAATATGAGTTGAGTAGTACTTTCTGACCTTGCAACAGTAATAATGTTTTGTTTTTTGCCTGCCAATTTCAGTTATAGAGAGGCCTGCAGGGATGCAAGATACCCCAAAAAAATATATTTTTGACCTTTTCGTGTTCATCTTTATTTTTTTCTAAAACTAGAATCGACAAAGTGAGACTTTTGCTTCAGAATGACACATTTATAAAACTTTATTATTAAATTCTAAATGTTCTTCAAAATGAACTGAATATAATCTAGCTGTAACATTAAAATCGATTAAGGGAGTTGTGGCGGTAGAGAAAAATGATGAAAATATAAAT
Source organism: Agrypnus murinus (assembly GCA_929113105.1). Lineage (NCBI taxonomy): Eukaryota > Metazoa > Arthropoda > Insecta > Coleoptera > Elateridae > Agrypnus > Agrypnus murinus. The sequence goes on along the minus strand of OV816026.1, from coordinate 6,276,832 downwards.
GATATTAGTGAAGTTGATAGATTTTAATGTACAAAATTATTTTCTGAAAAATCTTTAATGTTTAGGAAGTTTGTTTATGCATAAGTTGTAGTTGAAAATAACACGCGATCTTATGCAAAATGGTACGTTGTTGATACATATACTATAACAACTTCATAAAGAATGATAAGAAAAAATTGAAATCAAAACATTTCACGTAAAAACGTTGTAAGATTGTGCCGTTAAAGTTTCAAATTTGCTAGAAAGATATTTTTGGCAAAAAAAATTAATACGAAGAATTTGTCTATTGAACGCTTGATATAGCACGTAAAGTAAAAACGTTGCATTGCGACAAACGAGCGGGAAACTTAAATGCTTTATATAGCTACATGCAGCACCACTGGTCGCTCGTAATTTACACCTCGAAAACAAAATCAGTTGTATTAAACAAAAAGATACATACCTCGAAACGATACCCTCGAGAAATTAAAAGCCCTCCTTCGTCGGGCTTTAAACATTCTCTCATGCCATAATCTAATAGATTATGCCCTTAATACATAAATAACTATTATATTCTAGAGAGATTTCTTTATTTTTTTTCTGCTTACATAGTAATATTATCTTATTTTTACTAATAAAAAAGTAAACTTGAATGAAATTTCTGGTTAAAATAATTGTTTTTTTCGTCATATTTTCACGTTCTTAAGTTTGGACTAGACAGTCAAAAGTTAATCTCTGACCTTAAAAACACTAATAAATAATTAGAAACATGTATAAATAATAACTAAACTGCTTTCAGATGCATTCTAGTAAAACTAGTATCGTTTGAGCCATTATTTGTAGCAAAACTATGTAATTATTTCTATTTGTCAAAATAGCAAAGCTCCATAACTTTTGGCTCAGACTATCCCACCACAACTCCCTTAAATTATTCTATATTTCTATTTTTAAACCCTTCATTATTCAACTGCATGATATCGTTTATAACGATTTATCGGTTTTTGCGGCGGCGAAACTAATATAACGACGAAAAATGGCTTGAAATTTGGGTCGAATTATCTTTTATAACAACGGATCGCGCCACGTTGATAACGCGGAAACGCCGAGAAAGTACCGAGTTGGCTACGAGAAGTACCAATTTGGTCAGGGGAATTACCGAGTTATGAAAAGGCAAGGCGAAACAAGACAGATAAACAAACGTATTCATTGAGTGATTAACTACTAGTTGAAGGTGCGTCATCGGTGCGATATGGTGAAATAAAAAACATTTACAGTGGAAGAAAAAGCAGCAATTATTTGGCGTTATTATTTATTTGGAGGTTGAAGAGTCTATCTAATGTTTGTATACATAAGTTTTGTTTGATTTGTTGTAGAATACTTCCACACATACTTACCAAATTAATAAACCAAATATTAAAAACGGGAATATATCCCGATGTATTAAAAATTAGTAAAGTGACGCCATTACATAAATCAGGAGCAGTAAATCAAATGACTAATTATAGACCTGTTGTGGCCGGTTTCACAAAGGTTGATTAACTTCTGATTAGCTTAATCGTGATTAAATTTGAAATCCAGAAATTTAATTGGCTATCCAATTATATTACTGGATTTCAAATTTAATCATGATTAAGTTAATGAGAACTAAATCAAGCTTTCTGAAACCGGACATTAGTGTCATTAGTATATTTTCTAGATTGGTTGAAGTCATAATTAATAAGTGCTTATCAAATTTTTTTTATATAAATTTATTGGAATTAATTAAATAAATTAGAATTGGTTTTCAAGCAGGTAGTAACACCCAAAGTGCAACCACAGATTTTGTAGACGTTCTAGCAAAGCAAATCGATAATAAATAGTATGTAATTACAGTATTTGTACATTTAGGAAACGCATTTGATGTAGTAGAATATGATAAACTATTGAATAAATTAGAAAGAATGGGCTGCAGATTTAAGGTACATGCACTGATTAAATCTTACCTTTCTAACCGATCACAATATGTTCGAATAGGTCAAACTAGAAGTAAGATTCAGCAAGTAAGCAATGGAATCCCGCAAGGCTCTGTACTGGGACCACTATTGTATTCAATATACGTTTTAAATCTACAAAAGGCACGATTATGTGCACGGTACTTTACTTTTGCAGATGATACCATTCTTGTTTATAATGATACTACTATTGAAGGGTTAGAAACTATAGTAAATGAAGATTTAACCAAGTACAAAAACTGGACGTTACAAAATAACTTGAAAATTAACGAAAGCAAAACGGTTTACATGATGTTTTATCAGAAACGTACAGTCACTCCCACTCGAATTCGTACACCATCTCTTATTAGATACTAATATTAAGAAAACGCATTATTTTGAAGTAACATTTATTAATTTCTATTACAAATTAAACAATATGACATGCATTATTCTAAGTAGTAATAACAATCTTCTATTTCAATTAAAAAAAAAACTAAAACAAACAAAAGATTGAGAATTTGCACAAAATACAACTCACACTCATATTCGTACAGTATCAACGCCTAGCAATAATCCTAATATGAAACGACTTCTAATACTTGGTATGATTCCCTTTGTTTCTAATGACTTCTCTTAGCCTGTTGGGCATTGACTGCATCAACTTTTTAGTTGTGTTTGAGGAAATGTTTCCATTTTTTTTGTGTCTTGTTCTTTAGGTCTGCTTTGTTGGTTGTATTATATTTTCGAATTCTAGTTTTTAATTAGGCCCATAAATTTTCTATGGGGTTAATGTCTGGTGATTGTGGGAATGTGTGCATTACTCTGGGGCAATTGTATAGCATCCTTTCTTTAGTTAGATGGGCCTTGTGCTTGGAGTCGTCTTGATAAAAGATAAAACTATCTTCTATTCCTAAATGCTTTGAGCCTACTTTCAGATTTTATTTTAAAATATTTATATACATCATTTTATCCATTATTCCATCGATAAAATGGAGATTTCCAACTTCAGCTACAGAGAAAACACCCCCACATCACAGATCCTCCCTCATATTTAACAGAAGCTTGTAACTTTTTTTCTCCATACTTGTAATTTGGCTTACGTCATACTATTTGTCTACTATCTGATTAAAACAAGTTAATTTTGGTTTTATCCGTGAAGATCAGATACTCTCAAAAGTCTTATAAGCTATTTACGTGTTCCTGAGAAAATTTTAGACCTTTCCGTCTATTAACTTCACTGATAAAGGGTTTTATTCGGGCCACACGACCATTGTATCCTTGTTTTATTATTACTCTCCGAATTGTTTCAGGACTAACTGTTTTCCCTATTTTATCTGCTACAGTTTAGGCCCAGAAATATAGGGATTTAGCTTTATTCTTTTTAAAACTTGATGCTCGTCAGGAATACTTAAAATGTTTCTATTTAGATTTCTAGGTTTGTTTTGGATCCTATTTTCAGTTTTGTATCTTTTTATCACGTATTGAAAGGTGGACCGACTTCTATCTACAATTTCACTAATTTCACGTAAACTTTTTTTTTTCTAATTTTGATGGACGTTTCCTTGCCTTTCTTACCCATTTTTGCCGAATGACTTACTGTTACAACTGGCGATTTAATACTGCTACATTTTAAAACAATTCATTAATAAATGGGAAAATCACCAATTGAAATTGGTAATTTCCCCATTTCATTCGCATATATAATCATATATAGATAAATTCACCTATACGAATACGAGTATGACTTGCATTTTGTGCAAATTCTTAACCTTTTTTGTTTTAGTTTTTTTTATTGAAATAGAAGATTGCTATTACTACTTAGAATAACACATGTCATATTATTTAATTTGCAATAGGAATTAATAAATGTTACTTCAAAATAACACATTTCTTTAACATAGTATCTAATAAGAGATGATGTACGAATACAAGTGGGAGTAACTGTATGTTAAGTCAAGATATAAATATAAGGTTAGGAGTTTCACTAGAAAGAGCTCACAAATATAATATAAGTATTTAGGTCTCATAGTAGACGAGCAGTTAAATTGGGGTAATATTAAAGTAATATTCGGACTAAATAAACTTTTCAAAAAAAAAATAATACACATATTAATATTATTCTTGCTATTTTGTTATTTATATTGTGTTTGGATATAGCGACCTACGGTTATAACAACCGAATATCGTTGGTCGCTTCAACGACGTTATAAACGATATCCACTGTATTTAAATAAATCAATTATATATCGCTGTGTAAAGCATCATGTTTACAAAAAAATTACCAGTTCGTAGATTTAAATTAACCTAAGAACCATTTTGCCTAATACACTCGGTTGCATCATGGTTTTGCAGTAGAATGATTCACTTCTTGTCGATTGGTTACATTACAATTAAAAGGTTGCACTGCATTAGTTGCATCCTTCGTTGCTTCCTAAACAAAAATGTACAACATCTATTTTTATAAACACGGCCTCATAGAACAGAATCTTATTTAAAATGGAATATAACAACTGGTTTTCACAGAAATTATTTTCTCTATTTGTATGTCCAAATGAAGACATTTGGATACGCATTTGCGAGTTTAAAAGAGATTCATTTGAATACTGGATACAGTAAGATTTTATTTTTTAATGTTGATAACACCATTGAATGTTCTTAAAATGTCAATCTTGTTTACGCTCTAAAAATGAAAACAAATGCAGAATTACAATTTTCAATGTTGCCAACTGTCAAAGTGTTTAACAAGATTTCTCTTAACAAATTTCACTTAATACTAAATAATAGCCCATGGCATGCAGGTCTCTGTCACAAAACACTCTTACAATTATTGATAAATTTGAAAGTAAACATTCGTAAAAAATTTTGGTTGCCCTACATTTGTATAGTACAAATTGCCATAATTAAGTTAATTATTGTTGAGGTAGAGGTACTTAGCTTCCAAAATAAATCATCCGGATGAAATTTACAGGGAACAGAAAATTATATGAAATTTATAATACTAGGTTGCATCAAAAGTTTCCGTCACTTTGAATATTTATAATATTATGAAGATTTTATATCAGTAAACTCAACAGAAAAATAAACGTTTAATACCACAGACTAGTACGTTTTATACTATTCTTTAAAATAATATGTGGCAGGTGACACTGTCATTTGTTTAAAACATTCCTAAATCAAGATCCTAAATCAAGAATACGCGATCAAGATGAACAAAAAGTGGCGGGGACTTTTGATACAACCTGTTATAGCGGTCATCTTTACTACTTAGTTCTTGAATGTTACAACCCTTTGTGGGTTTTAACGTTTTCTACAATTCTTCTCTATTGTATTCTGTCCCTGATGACCATTCTCTAATTTTGAATTTTCATCGCTGCTGTCTTTCTGGATCGAATCTGTCCACCTTTCTCACAGTCTTCTACTGCCATAACTCGGATCCCATTCCATAATAGCGTTGGCCATTCTCTGCGGTTTCATCCTTGAGAGAGATGCACTATGTCTGCCCCTTTTTTTTATTAGCTTGTCTATTTTCTGGTTGTATCTTCTTGAGTGCATTTCATCATCAGTTTCTAATACCCCCCAAAGATTCTTCTTAGTATTTTTCTCTCCATGTGTCTAAATTTGTTTTGTTGGATTATAGTTAGGGCCCGTTTGTTAGGCCCCTTTCAGATCCATTTGTTATCACTGGTCTTATCAAACATTTGTATATTCTGAGTTTTATGCTGTAATTAATGACATTAGAGTGGATAAGGTTTTTGACCTGAAATAACTTCTGTTTTCCTGCTTGAATTCTTCTTGTTATCTTATCATCCAGGTTATTTGTAGCATTTAACTGTGTGCCTAGATAAATAAATTCGTTGTTTATTTCCTCAAATGTATACTAACCAATCTTTAGTTCTTGCCTTTTATAATTGCTTTTTGTCAATCGTAGATGTTTTGTTTATCAACAAGCCCATTTCTGTGGCAAATTTTTCCATGACTACAAATGTGGTTTTTATGTCTTGTATGGTTCTGTTGGTAATTACTATGTTATCTGCATATGCGATTATTTGCACTGATTTTGTATTTATTGTTCCTTTAAGCTCAACTTTCCTTATTATTGTCTCGAGCGTTATATTAGAAATTTTAACGAAATAAGTGATCGTCTCTGCACATTAAGAATAGAAGGAAAATTTTACAACACTACATTCATAAACGTGTACGCACCAACCGACGATGCTAATACAGAAGACAAAGAAAGAACCTACACGGAAATACAAAAGATCTACCTAGACATGATACCATTGTGATACTAGGCAATATGGCTCAGGTGGGGAAAGAAAATGGCATAAATGATGTAGCAGGTAAAGAAACACTCCACATAAAAACAAATGAGAATTCTGTCAGTTAGCAGCTAATAATAACTTAATAATAGCAAGTGTGATCTTTAACCATAAAGATAAAACCATATGGTAACATGCGTTCATCCACGAACAAAAAGATTGCAGCAAATGGATCACGTCCTGATAAATAAAAAGAAGGCCAGTAACGTCTTAGATGTAAGAACATATTGAGGACCAAGCTTTAACTCCGCTCACTTCCTTGTAGGACATATTGTTAAGAAGAATGGTGAAGTCACTAAACAGATTACAGACTGCAAACCGTTCCTACAGATAAAGAAAGAGACCACCAACAAAATGGCAAGACGATTTTATGTTATAGAAGATTTAAAGATTATGAATATCAAGACCAGTTATCAGAAGTGCCTGAACAGAAACAAATGTAGGAAGATAATTGAGCAAGCAAAAACCCATTCAGGGTTATAAAGCAGACATATAGCTATATTAAAAATTAATGTTGATAACGCATCTACCTGTTTTACCCTAGCATTTATTTTAAAGGGTTCTGTCAATCCCTTGTTGCACTACTACTACTCACTTTGTGTGTTGCAGTGTCATAATTGTTAGTTTTATTAATTTTCTTGGAATTTCCAGGGTTTTCATACATTGAGTGATCTTATTTTGTTCTGTATTACGTTCAGAATCTGTTGTAGATCATTACTTCCAAAACCATTTTGGTAGTCACCCATTTTAGCATCTACATATTTTGTTAGTCTGTTGTACAGCATACATGAGAACACTTTGTATGGCACATTGAGCAGCGTTATTCCATGGTAGTCGTTTTTGCACAACTCTTTATCCCCTTTTTTTAATATTGGTATTATCAGGCCACTATTTCAGTCATCAGGCATTTCTTCTTCTCATATGTTTCTTATCAGCTCCTATACAATTCTTGGTGTAGCTTAACGCCTCCGTTCTTTATCAATTCACTAGTGATGGGATCTCGATACTACCCGGGTGTCACGACACTCGAGAATCACAACAATTTGCTGTGTGAAGTGTCGAATCTTCGCGATACTTTAACGACACTTCACATTTACATCATGCATCGTAGTGTAAATGTAATCTAATTGAAAGGATAGGCAGTCAAGCTATACATAGCTATATAAATCATAAACTATGGATTAAAAAACTACTGTATTAGTAAATTCTGTTATGGTTATATATTATTATGTAGTATATTAAGTACATTAAATGAAATTTAAATTATTTATGAAAGCAAATATCATGAAACAGAAATTTAAAAGAAAAGAAACAAATTCAATAACTAACTTGTAATTGTATATTCATTGGATTTATTATAAAAACTATTTAAAAATGTAATTTCGCTGACAACGTCGGTCTTTAGTCAAGAACGCTGCAACATGAAAGCCATCTTTCTATTGACAATGAATTAAACTGTTGGTTTTTCAAAAGCAATGGAATTTGTAATTACATAATTTTTACGCTTGCACAAAACATGTTGTGTATGTCCTGCCACGACCACAAACGGCCTAGACGACAAATTTTCTCTCGGTACGTTAAATGAACTTTTGTGGCCTTGGTATATAAATATTTTTTTCTATTTGCTTGTCTAAATGAAGCCATTTGGACTTATTTGCAAGTCCAAAAGAGATTCCGTTGAATACTAGAAACAGTAACATTTTATTTTTAAAGTTAATATTGTTGAACAGCTGTTCTTAAAATTCAAACTTTTTTACGCAAATTTGAAAAACAAATGCAGAATTAGAATTTTCCAAGTTTCTTATCAAACTATTTAACAAAGTATTCCTACGAAATTTTGTTTAAAATTACGTTATTTTTTTAAACGATTACAAGTTAACGCAAATAGAAAATAGTATATTTAAGTATAAGTTACATAAGAACACGTTTTTAGCGCATGCGTTCAAGTCTAGAAAATGACCCGTGTAGCGGGGAGTTCTCTAAAGGACAAATGCGCTAAAATGACTTATGAAACGAATACTTTATACTATTGTTTTCTATTTGCGTTATTTTGTAATCATTTAAGAAAAATAACTTTTAAATAAAATTTATTATGGATATCTTGTTAAGTAGGCAAGTTAAGTTGACAGTTCTGCCTGTCAAGTTGTTATATAAAATAGCAACGTTAATACAAAACAATAACGCTTTCGATGGCACAATAACAATTAGTTTTTTTATTTATTTTTGCTTTGTTTGTACTAACTGTTTGCACGTTTTTTTGATTAAACACATTGATTTGCTTTTGATTTATATTTTGTAAAATAGATTGCTTGAAAAAAAAAGTATTTTCTTTTTAGTATCGTTAATAACAGTGTATTACATACTGTGGGGGAGAATGTTTCATTATAGCCTGATGCTAAGATAGATGACCTAGGTACAATTCGCCGTGGTTAGCTATAGTGTGAGGCTGTAACGAAACCTTCCATCAAGGTTTGTATACTCTTTTATTCACAATAATTTAATTTTAAACAACAACTAGCAAATACACAAAGCATTTTGTTGTAATTTTGGTAAAACATTTCCAATAAGTACCTAAGTAGGCAGTGAACAACTTCTCGACCAGTTGGGAAGTCAGAAATCACTCCCCGAATGGTTGGAAAGTTAAAGTTATTAATAACTTAATTTCTTATTTTTAAAAGTTAGTAATGGACTTATTACTAAGTGATTGTGAATAAAATTATAAATTAACTTTTAACGTTATTTTAATGTATCTAATCTTATCTGTCTATCTTAAGATAGATTTCTAAAACGTTTACCTTACTAAAATTATAGCATGTAATTATCTTTTACATTTTAGACAAGGAATACAACTTAGTTTCACAAACCTATCACCCTCACTCGAGTGGGTAAGTTTTTTGTTTAAAAAACTATTTAAAGATTATATTCTTTATTTTTATTATTCATTTACAGAAAGATTACCATAATCTGTTTTCTGAATTTGGTAAAATTGGTAAATTATATATCGAACCTAACGGGAAATTTGGTCGAGTACATTTTGATGATATAAAGTAAGTAAAAATTATGTTTTATATTATCTAGCTTTAATAGTAATTCTTCTCTTTTTTTTATAGTGACGCCTTAAGGGCACTACAAGAGTTGAATGGTAAACTCCCATATAACTTGAACTTTGATACAGCTAATTTATCTTCACAAAACTCAAAAACTTTGTCTGCAAGTTCTTCTGAGCAAGACAGTTTGTAAGTTCTTTTATTTATCTATTGAAGCACTTTAATGTGAAATCAGCCTGTTTTAAAGTCAAATGTATAGCTTTTCGTTCATGTGGTTCCATTCATCTGACTTACAATTACTTCACAGCTTTCTTTATGACATGCAGTAAATTTAAGCTTAACAATAAAAAATTATGGCAGATCTTTTTTTATAAAAATTTTATAACACATAGCCTCAGCACAAAGTTTCTCAATCTTAACGTCGAGTTTGCCATGCACAGTTATGCAATTATCACCCTTTTCATTATAACAACTGCATTGTTTGTCAAAATTCAAAAACTATCAGAAATGTAAAAAGGTATACTATTCAACTATTGATACATTCCACCAAAGTTGGCGGGGTACCCTCATAGATTTTTTTAATATTTTGTTCGCGTAATACTTTTTCCAAGCCTTATATAAAGCTCAAATATTACTGCCCATAAATACACCGTTCGCGAGATATAGAGGTTTATTTTTTTTCAGTTTTAAACTTACATGCCTATATTCAAATGCTATTTACTCGGCCTTCATATTAGTTAGGAAGGTCGGGTCCTCATGGGAGTCTATGAAAAAAGTAGAGAGAAGTTATATCAATTTTGTAATACATAAAAAAGTGTCAATGTATAACATATTGGATATTAATGTATTAAAGAGGTTTTCTATGCTTCTGAGATAAATATTGGATTTACTAATCATTGAATCTTATATTATTCAAGTTTGAGTGTGGGTGTTTACGCATCATACTAAAGAGTTACTATACTAAATGAACTTTGACCTTCAGGCTCCTTATTTTATGATAAGTGAGTATTTCCATCAATTCCTCCTTTTTCTGTGATATTATAGACGGTTAGTCTATTCTGATCATAACAATTACCACTTTTGTTTTAACAAATCAAATTCGAAAAAATGATTTGAAAATCATAAGTTTTCGCTACAACTTTTGCGATACGAAAGATCAACCAAATGTTGATAAACTTAATATTAAAAAAAGATAAGTTTTGCTGAAAATTATAATTGAATTTGAAGCACATTAGGATTTTTGAAGCAGCTATTTATCAGCTTCAGAAGGCTTTCTAGAACTCTAAAGTTCCATTCTACTCTTCCTGTTGGTATCGAAATTCTTATTCATTTTCAAATGATTGTTTCGCGTTTGATTTGTTAAAACAAAAGTAGTAATAATTATAATTTGTTTATTATCATATAATCAGGGTCGGATCCAAAGAATTATTTGGGGGGGGGGATTTTTGGAAAAATAATTGTTTTAATACATAATATTATTTGACTCTATTCTATGTATATTTATTTATAAATTTGGGGGGGAATTTCCCTCTTTCCCCCCGCCGTTAATCCGCGCCTAATATAATATATACTATTATCGGGAAGCTGATTATTTGTCTGGACGCATAATATCAGGGATGATTACGTGTGATAATCTGTTTGATGATTATTATTAAGTTGATTAGTTGTGATCTAATTCTTTTTAAGCTTGTTGAAATGTATCCCATAAAACTGGTGCTATTAGCACAATGTTTATATTTGTAATTTATTGGTTAGTTTCTAGAACTATTAATTGTTTTATGATTTTGTTCTAAATGCTGTAGTTAGGTCAGTGAATGATGTCATCAGAAACATGGATCGATAACAAGGGAAAATGATTTATATATTGAGGCTGGATGTTGTAAAAGAGTGGCAATATTTAGATCAGTCAGTAATTAGCAATTAAGCAGTGTGGATGTATGGATACAAGAGAATAAATTCGTTTGTCGAATACATTTTTAATTTACTGGCTAACAATACCTACAATAGGTTTGCTCGCAACTGCGTCCCGTGGACTTCGGATAATTCTTGTTGCAGTGTGTAAAGTGTATACGCACGACTACAGAAATAATGTCTCAACTTCCGATTCTATTGAGATACCAAGTTGAAATTTTATTACAATGATAAGGACATATCATGCAATAGTTGTGATTTTTTTTGAGAAAATTAATGGAACATTTTGAGAGTTACATTCGCTGTTCATGATACAAGTGCATGTCGTTTCAGAACATTTTGTTCTCACGACTATAGAAGAAAACTCATAACTTCTGATTCCATAAAGATACCAAATTGAAATTTTATCGCAATTATAAGAACATTGCATACAATAGTTGTAATTTTTTTGAAAAAAAACCGTAGTGTTACCGTAGATAGTCTATTTCATTCTCTTTCAAATGCAAAAAACCCGACCTTCCTAACTAATACGAAGGCCGAGTAAATAGCATTTCAATATAGGCATGTACGTTTAAAACTGAAAAAAATAAACTTCTATATCTCACGAACGGTGTATTTATGGGCAGTAATATTTGAGCTTTATATAAGGCTTGGAAAGGGCATTACGTGAACAAAATATAAAAAAAATCTATGAGGGTACCCCGCCAACTTTGGTCGAATCGGCGTGGAATGTATCTATTATATCATGCACTTTTTGGATAAAATGCTTACTTTTCAAAATATGACTAGTTAAAATGAATTAATGCTATATGCAAAAGCAAAATTTGTCATGATTCCATAACTTCATTGATTTTTTTTTTAATTTTGAAAAGTATGCATTTTATCATAAAAGTGTGTAATATAAAAGCTACAGTAAGTATACAGTTTTACATTTCTGATGGTTCTTGAATTTTGATATACAATGCAGTTGTTATAGAGAAAGAAGAAACCAATTGTAATTAAAGTACACATAGTGTAAGGATGATAGTCACATAGACATGCGACACAAATTCGACGTTAAAGTTGTCTTGCCCACCCTGTGGAGAGCAACCGACGGCCACTGCTTCTTATCATGAGATCATTAAGTAATGTGTAAATTAAAGATACATTTTGATTAATCATTAATTTTAGGTTTTCAATTAAAATGGCTTCCAAATACGAAGACATATCTGCGTATGAAGGCACAGAGAACTACGTAGACGTTTTCGGGAGAGTCCTTGATACTTTTGAATCAGAAGATGGTGAAATATATGTTCCAGTTCGAGAATTGAAGAAATCTGGATTTGAAATTTTCCTTGCTGGTACATTGCCTAAGCAAGGCCAACTATCACATTTTGATGAGTAATTAATGAATGGCATGATTAAGAGAGATTGTTCTGATGATTTTTTTTTCTGTTTATAGCCACCTGTATCAGCAATATGAAAATTATTTACAAATAAAAGCTACAAAATTTGTGATGCGTAACAATCTCAAAATGCCTGAAGAGAAAGTTTCGCACATTTTTGCAAAGTAAGATGACCTATCTAATTAAAAGTTTATGTGATTATAGATTTTCTTCTTTTTATTGAAGATTAAAGCAGACATATATGAACTATCACAGGACATCTGTAACAAATAAAAATGGCATGTTAACAGTAAGTTCGTCTGTGACTTCAAGTCCACGCCAACAGCAGCAGCATGGAGATTTGAGAACCACTTTGAATAATCGATCAAAGTCCCAGTTAAGAAGTCCGTATAGCATGGAGTCGGTAGAGGATACCCTAAACAGATCACGTGCACGCTCTAACACACGTAATAGCGAAGAATACTCTGATAGACAATTTAACAGTAATGTATATAAAGGACGAGGACGTCAAAACAATGAATTGTTTAACAACACGCAAACGAATAATGTATATAAAGGACGTGGCCGTAACAATAATAATAGTAGAGAATCATTTGGAGGATCGTCTAATAATAGAGAATCATTTGGGGGGCCTGCTAATAATAGTAGAGAATCATTTGGAGGGCCAACTAATAATAGTAGAGAATCATTTGGGGGCCCAGCTAATAATAGTAGAGAATCATTTGGAGGGCCATCTCATAATAGTAGAGAATCATTTGGAGGACCATCCCATAATAGTAGGGAATCATTTGGAGGACCATCTAATAATAACACCAATAGAGGACAAGGCAGATACAGCAATGCTGATCGTTCCCAAAACTTTAATAAACCTAGGCAAAGTAGAAGTTACAATAATAATAAGAGAGAAACGAACGAATCAAATGTTTCTACAAATATAAGGTCACCATCACAGGTAAAGAGAGTTTTGATATTGTTGGGTTCTAGTGAAAACTTCATTCGGGCTTTAAACATCTTTTGAATTAGTATAACTACATGTGTTCAGAAAATTTTTGAATAGTAGGTTCAAATTTGTTAGGACTTTAAAAACATTATATTTGAATTACATTAAGACATTATAATCTCAAATAGTGCATTAATAGTTAGTTAAAAATATGTTCCATTTCGATCGCTTATAGGCCAGTAAAATAGAAACCGTTGGTGGAAATAAATGTTGGAAAGCGGGAGATCGTTTCGATCGCTTCGTTTGACGTCAAATATAAGTATCCTAGGTTTGCACGGTCCTTCGACTCGAGCTTACCTGAGGGCATCAAAAGAACCACGAAATCTTCGGACCGTTTTTAGGTTTTTGCTTATAATTACAAAGCGGTGCTTTCCAACGAAAACTTCACTATTACAAGAATTAAAGAGCATTAAATTCTGCGTCAGATGAGTATCCAACACTTTAAATTCGGTCCAGTGGTATGGTCGAAATCGACAGTCGAGAAACAACAAATTTTTGATTTTTTGTCAGACCGGACGCCCAGTATAAAAAAAAACCATTGGACTGATTCTGATTGTTAATATAAGTCGAGAAATATCTAAGCTTTGATATTATAGAGATTGCCGGATTAAATTAATGGCCATTTTTTTGTCATCCCCCATCATAGCAATTGGGATCAATCCATATAAAGTAGTGCAGTACTGGTCGCTCGATCATTTCGAAAAAAGATAATTTTTTGTGTGTTACCACCCCTACAGTTTGGTAGATTAAAACCACTGTCATTTCATTTTTATTCCATTTGATTGAAATATGGCAGCCATATTTGTTTCGTGATGCACTACGTTTCTTGCAGTTTTTTGATATAAACGTAAATCTTGATATCTCAAGAACGGTTGATCCTAGAGACCTGCGGTAAAAATGATTGTATTGCTCACATGTCGGACTACATTTTTTATAAATCTAAACATAATTTTTGTAGAACGCTTACTTATGAGTGTGATTTAATCCCGAAGATTAAAGTTTTTACAAAGATTTTCGCTTTTATGTGGGCATATTTCATATATCCAGATAAAAATGAAGTCTTAGGGCAGGTTTTCTATTTAAACGTACACGGTTAGATGTAGTTTATGTATAAAATATTTTAAATCTAAAATTTTACTATTTTGGTATTTATGGGCTTTAAAGTTCTCGTTATGATCTGGCTACCATATATATGGCTGCCATATTTCAATCAAATGGAATAAAAATAAAATAACAGTGGTTTTGATCTACCAACACTTAGGGGTGATAACACACAAAAAATTATCTTTTTTCGAAATAATCGAGCGACTAGTACTGCACTACTTCATTTGGATTGATCCCAATTGCTATGATGGGGCATGACAAAAAAAATGGCCATTAATTTAATCCGGCAACCTGTATAATATCAAAGCTTAGATATTTCTCAACTTATATTAACAATCAGAATGAGTCCAACGGATTTTTTTATATGGAAAGCCTCTGGGCGTCCGGTCTGACGAAAAATCAAAAATTTGAAAAATTGTCGTTTCTCGACCGTCGATTTCGACCATACCACTGAACCGAACTTTAAGTGTTGCATACTTATCCGACGCAGAGTTTAATGCTCTTTAATTCTTGTAATAGTGAAGTTTTCGTTGGAAAGCACCGCTTTGGAGTTATAAGCGAAACACTAAAAAAGTGCCGAAGATTTCGTGGTTCTTTTGATGCCCTCAGGTAAGCTCGAGTCGAGGGACCGTGCAAACATAGGATACGTATATTTGATGTCAAACGAAGCGATCGAAACGATCTCCCGCTTTCCAACATTTATTTCCACCAACGGTCCATATCGGGTCTAATTTTACTGGCCTATTAGTTAATACCTAATATAAGGATTGTATCAAAAAGAAAGTTGACACCTTCAGACTCTTATACCTTTTATAATAATGCAATATTTTTCATAATTTTATAATAAAACAACACTTTCGTATTTAGAAAATTTAATATTTTACAAAAATATAAAAATTATTATTTTGCCAGTTCTCTCACTTTCCTTCCCACGTTACGCATGTAATTTTGGACACTAAGACCTTTTTCCCATATTTTTCCAAAAATAATTTTCTTGTCCTTTTTTTTTGCTCATGCATTTTTCTCAGTAGTGTAAAACTGGGGCCATGGCAATGTTTTATAATCAAATTTGCAGTGTCTTATTGTCCATTATAACATCCTGGTCTTTGTTAAGAAGTTGTCGTACAGTTTTCTTATACTTACAGATTGTTTTTCATCTCTTTTAGGTTGTTTTTGTTTTTTATAAGTTTTTAAATTGTGCCTTTTCTTTATCCACTGAATTATTCCTATTGCTGTTTCTGTTTTTACACCTTACTATCTAATCTTGGATTACAAGGTCCATTTGTAGGACTAGATTTCAGCAGTTTTTCAAAGTACAAGTCTTGCTAAACTTTTTAATCACTTTATAACACCTTCATGACCAACATTGTGATTTTTAGCCCACTTATAAAAATTACTTTTATTCTGCACTACTATTCTAAAATTGCTTTTCTTTCATTTATATTAATTCGCGTCATTGCTGTATATTGTACACAAACTTGAATTTTTTTCATACCAATTAGTTTGTCAATAAATAAATTATTAACAATATTACTTATTTTAAAAATATTTCACAACTTGCTTTCGTAATTATGTAAAAATGTTAACTTTCTTTTCGATACAGTCCTTGCATACCTTCTGTACTAATAATCAGTTAGTTCTACATAGTGGCAGTGCCACGGAGACCACACCACTGCCTTGACCCTGCCCTTACAAATATTTTAAGAATATTTCTGTGGTATGTGGGCAAAGTAGCACAAAACAATATAAGTACACAGAACTGACAACAGTAACCAATCTACCTATGTGTTGGACACAATGTATGTTATAATTTTAAATATTTGACTTATACCTTTTTTCCTGCCCACCATAGATTTATGGTTTCCATAAAGATAATGGAAGTTTTATTACCTTATCTTCCAGTTACTCTGTAAATCATACTATTAACAGATAATAAGGGTTGTGCATAGCATGATAGTCCAAGCGGTGACCACAAAATTGACACTGATCATATGACTAATTCATGGAAAATGAATGTTGAAGTCCCCTACAGGGAAAACTAAACCTTATGTAGACCTATAAGCAAATCCTGTCACGATTGCAATTAATGGCCTAATTAAGTCTTAACTATTTTGCGTCCGGTACAGAACATCCACATGAAATTTACAGGATGTAGAGTTACTGTAGAGAAATACCTGTACTTCAAGAATATCTTGTCAGCCTTACCTTATCCTGCCAGAAGTGCTCGGTTGACCACCCCGAAGAGGCGGTTTTGCAGCATCTCCCTTTCATCATCGAACATCCAATTGTTTTTTTTTTTTAAATTGAAGGTTAAACTGTCCAAACAATAAAAAGATTTGTCAGCCTGGGCCAAACTAAATAAAAATAATAATCGTAGAAACTTTCCAAGAAACTCTTTTCCTATCTTATCCTCCATATTGTTTGAAAAGACTGTTACTTACCTAAGTAAGTACTAAGAAATAAGAACTAATTCTTACTTCTACCAGCACTACATGCCTAGATGGGATTTGGCATTACCGGTCATCTGTCTCTATTTTTTCTTGTCACGGACGTCAATTTTCCAGTTCTCCACTCCCGTTTTCTTGAGGTCCTGTAGTACATGATCCTTCTATCGATTACGGGGTCTCCCCTTGCGTCTCGTGCTGACGGAATCTAATTTGACACTATTTTTGGTGATCTGTTGTTGCCCATTCTGTATATACAGGGTGGAAGGGGTTACCATGCGTTAATTTTAAGGGGTGATAGAAGACATCAAAAGGAACAAAGTCAAAATTTTAAAACTACTGAATTTTTAAATTTAAAAGTAATCTGATTTTACGCATTAACGATTGATCATAATACAAAAAAAATGTTATGAATGTTTTTGATTGTGCTAAATGAGATGCAGCTTCTGACAGAATCCCATAATTATACTACTATTATTAGCTGCAAAATGATGTTGCAGTTTCTGCCTTTTTTATTTATTTATTTTTTTTTCTGAAAAAGTGGTACATCCTAAAACACAACGTTGTATAAGAATTGTTTGTTCTTTTGATGACTTAAAATTAATGCATAGTAACCCTTTCCACTCTGTATACGTCCGAATCAGCTGAGCCTCAGATATTTTATGAATCTTGCTCGCCATGTTCCATCTTCTTGTTTTATGGGCCTGTAAATTTTCCTGAGCCCTTTCCGTTTGAATATTCTAATGCGATTACAATCACTTTCACTCAGCATCCACGTTTTGCACGCATACCCGACAACATAGTCTTACAAGCAAATTCTAGATCATGAACTTTTGGTTTTTACTTAATAGTTTTGTATTTATAATCACTTAATTTTAAACAAAGCATGCTGTCCAGCTTGTATTCTAATGGCTTATTTTTTTCTTCCATTTCATTATCAGTGGTTATTTCCAAACCAAACTACATGAAGTCTCTAACTATTTCCTATCGTTGACCATCGCTATGTGTGACATATCTTAGTGACACGTAGCAATTTTCCTTTTTCAGTGCACATTGACTTTCTTATCCTCGTTCATTATCAGGCCTTTTTTTTGCAGCTTCTTCCTGCAAGACAGCCATCTCCTCATTTAACACCTCCAGGCACCTTGCAGTTATTGATTACGATTCTATCGCACATTATTTCTCCACTTTTTTTAAATGAATTCAATCAATATATTATCAAACTTTTGTCGTTTTTCATATTCCCAACAACCTTGAGCATTTTTGCATGTGTTGGAGGTGGTACTTGTAGTTCTGCTATGCACGGAATGTTAATGTTATCTGAATCGCGCGTGCTTGTTTTGTTTTACAGTAGTTCCTCAAACTACGCCTTCCCATCTTTGAAATATTTTATCCTTCTCCATTATATTATTTCCATCATTATCTTTACATATGGGGCATTCAACGCGAAACGTGCCACCTTCTTAAATAAATGTTGCGGATTTTAACCAAAATTTATTTTAATATAGTACTCGGTGATCTATATTGTTGTGAATGATTAGAAATTGGAAAATTACCCAACTTCCGGTTTAGCGCGACTATTTAAATGAGCGTCAAGAGCATGTCGCAGTTGAAGAAATAATCTATAAGTCTGGTTTGGCACAATGCATTTAAATGTTTTACCAGATGTTTTTGAAGAGAAAAGGATGCTCTTTTCTTTGGTGATAATTATTCTTGCGTCAAGTTTTTTGCTTTGTACGAAAAGTGAGGTTAAAATGTAAATTTGACGTTTTCGTCAAATATGTCAGATTTGATTTTAGTTAAAATTACCTAAAAATGTTCCTTTTTTGCAGCACGCACGTCAAACCCCGAAGAGACAATTGTTCTCTTCGCATTAAACGCGAATATTGCTATGAAACATTTAATTAACAGTATATTAAAGAACGAGTTTCATAAGACAAGAATACTCGTCCTTTAGAAAACTCGCCGCAAGCGGCTCGTTTTCTGAATTTGGACTCGTGCAATAACAACTTATTATAAGTGGATCTTATCTGGATACTTCGTTTTGAATTGAACATAAAGTTCCTTTAAATTACAATGTATTAATCGTTTCTGAACATGATCATTCATTCATTCTATTATTTTGACATACAGATATGTAGTCTTGCTTTCCGTTTTCTGATTTCAAAGTTAAAGCATCTACTTATGAACAATGAAAACAAATTCTCTCTCTTGGGTCGATTTCTTGGAATACATAGTATAAGAAAAACCTCTAAAATTTTTGGCTGTTCTGGAAGACTTGTTTCCACAGGTAAATAGCTATATCGATAAAGGTGCGTTTTCTGTGCGCCCGACGCTAAAATGCGTAATCCTATCACCTAAGAAACTGTAAATTTAGTTTCTGCGTATTACGAACAAGATGATAATAGTCATATAATTCCCGGAAAGAAAGACTACATATATCTGTACGTCAAAATAATGGAAAGAAACATTATGTTTAGAAACAATTAATACTTTGTAATTTAAAGGAACTTAAGTTCAATTCAAAACGAAGTATCCAGACTGCAAGGTGGGATTTTCTAAGTTTGCTTAACTTCGACCTAAACATTGCGTCTTTGTCGGGTCAAGTGGAACACATTGTCGTTGAACTCACAAAAATGTAAAGTAACAATTGTCAGGTAGTACGTATTACACTGTTTAACTATTTAATAAATGTTTTATTTAAAAGATTAGTAAAAGTTCCATAAGTTTATTATAACCTACCTGGCATGTTTCTACAGCTTAGCCAATAATTAATAATTAACCAATAAACTTATGAAACTTTTACTAATTTTCTATTTATTAGTTAGTTTTTTCACAACTTTAGTCAGTTTTTCACGATTTTACATTACTTCTAATACGTTTATAAAAATGTGATTAATGTAAAATAAAACTGTTATAATTAAATATTTTATAGCAATATTTGCGTTTAATGCGAAGAGAACAATAAATTGTCAATGTGGGGTTTGACGGGCTCGCCGCTAGAAAATTCGTCATCGTTAAAAAATACCTGCACTTCCTCCCCATCTGGTATGCAACTCTTTGTCTGGTCTGCAATATAAACTTAAAATTTGTATTGGTTCGCAGCATGAATTCAAAATTTTACAGTTCTTTCAGTGGGGAGATTTTCCTTATAGATCTTAGTAATACCCTTAAGCCTTGAAGTTTTCTCTGGAAGAAATTTATTGTAACCTGTAACACAATATTATATTTTAGAATGACAATGCAAACCAGTCTTTCTTAAACTCTAAGGAAATCTACAAATCAGAATCACCTAGACAAGAGAAACCTGCAACACTTAAATTAGATGACACTCAAAACATTAAACCATCTCTACGTCCACCAAACAGTGTTGTTGATAACAAACCAGAATTAAAACCTCACACTGTGACGTTTGCTCCAGAAGTAATTGAAAAAACCAGATCGTCGAGGAAAACTATAGTAGGAAACGTTTCCACATGTGGACTTTTTCAGTGCACAAAGATTTTAACTAACGACACTTTTGTGGGCGCTGCTATGCCTACGGAATATGCAGAACAAGTTTGCACATTAGAAGAAATAGCAAATGATATAAAACCTGATCCATCTTTCAAACCAACAGTTGGTGATTTAGTTGCAGCTCCCAAAGATGATTTTTATGCTCGTGGAATTGTCGTAAGCGATTCAAATAGCAAATACGAATGTGCATTTATCGATTTTGGCACTAGTGATATTGTAGATAAGGTTTTCCGTTTACCAGATAAATATAAAGACATTCCAGAATTCGCATGCTTGTGTAGGGCAAGTCCAGAGACTGTTCAAGAGCTATCTAAGAAGGTTAATATAATAAGAAAAAGCTGATAGTTATAATTGTTACTAAAGTGGAATATTCTTATTTCAGATGGGCGCTGATGTTTTCCATCCACTTGAAATTAAAAAACCATTTTCATTAACTGTAAAAATCGAAGAGACTGGAAACTCGTTTGAACTTCATGGTAGTCAGTGGGATCCCATAGTGACTTCAAAACCAGTCATTAAGAAAGAGCAAAAGACTTATCATGTTCAACCAAGCAAACACAACCTGCAAACTGATGAGGTTGTAATGATTACAGCACAAGAAGGAGGCTGGTTGCTAGTCCGAACCAAAGAAGCTAGTGCTCGTCTAAAACAAGTTGCACAGGAAATTAACAGCTTGCAAGGTGCTTCTTTTAGAACAATAAATTAATTCTAGAACAATAAAACGATTAATTTTTAGCTGAGAGTTTGGAAAAGGAACCAGAAGTAAATCAAATGGTAGTAAGTTCTTGTAATACATACAATTACAGGGCAAAGGTTGTATCAGTTGAGAACTCTAACGCTTTTGTTCATTACATTGATTATGGTAATTCAGACACAGTTGCTACAAAAGAATTGAAGAATGTTAGTGAGACACTTGCAAATATTGATCATACCTTATTAAGAATAAAATTGCAAGGATTTGTTGATCACCAGTTTAGTTCAAAAGCTTTGGCTTTTTTAAATGAATGCTGTGAGAAAAAAGAAAAACTAACTGCCGTATGTATTCTGCACCATATCAATTTATGACTTGATTGAAAAAATTTTGATTCTAGGTTGCCAAAGGTGATGACATATTTGATCTTATCTTCAAGGATAAAACAAGCCTATCTGAAAAGTTGGTGGCATTAGATATGCCAGACGTTACCGAACAACCTCCAAGCAGTGGACCAACACTTGAAGCAAAATCAACCTCACCCAAGGATGAATCGAAAAATAAACCAGCCAAGACCACAGATAGTTTTGTTAAACTTACGGATATTCCTGAGTGCAAACTTGAGAAGGGTAAAAACACAGCAATGTGTTTGTTTACTGGTGATTTGGAAAATGGTATTGTCACATTTTGTTTGGCCGATGATGAATCGACTACAGCGATGGCTGATCTTACCGAAAAAATTAAAGAGTATGTTGCGAAAGATGATAAACCTTATCATCCGCAAAAGAGGGAAGTGTGTTTGGCAAGTTTTGAAGGTAATAGCTCAAGGCGATAGTTGTTTTTTAAATATTAATAATAAACTGTCATTGTTTTTCTAGGGGAGTGGTTTAGAGCTGTTTATTTACTCGATTCAGAAGATAAGTATGGGATGTTTTATTGTGATTATGGCAATACACAAAGCACATCAGCTAATGATCTACGGAAAATGCCAAAGGATATAGCAAATATTAGATGTTGTGCAGCATTTTGTACGTTGGAAGGTAATTATACCTTAAACTAAATATTTACTTACTTAAATATTACTATTCTCTTTTACAATTTTTTTTTATATTTTTATTGTGTTATTTTCAATGTACATAGAAATAAATTATCTGTATAGCCCCAATCTGCTTAAAGGTTGCATCTAACTCTAACGCGACCGTGTGGTGTTACTCGTGCCTGCGAAAGAAGCACTTACTGTACGTATTCGGTGTAGTTCTAGTTTATTTAAGTGTTTATTGTAATTTTTATTGATACAGTGCAGTGTTGGGCAAAATTTAATCTGAGTATTGATTGAAAACTAATGACAAAATTTAATCATGACTAATGATTAATTAGTTTCAATCATGCCCGATGACTAATGATTGATTAATTTGAATCTTAATCAATTAATCAAAACTAAAAACTTTTGATTGAATTTGAGGCTGCAGACGACATTCCATAGTACTACATTGCAGCTATTTACATCCTATACTTCGCTACCCACTAATTAACTCCAATTTCTAGGTAAACAAATTTATACACGAATAATCTTTCAGTGTTTTTAATACAATGAATTCAACAAAAATATTCTGTCATTTAATCTCGTTCATAAAAAAAATTATTATCAAAGCAAAGTCGCGCTTCTTTTATCAGTGCTGTAAATAGAGCCAAAATTTTAGTTTGGATTTTGAATGATAATTTTGGACTAATTATGAACTTATTTTGGACCAATTCAAGAAAACTTGAACCAACCTCTATTAATTAGAAATAGAAATTCTAATATAGGGTGCTGACTTGAGCTCAAGCTAGCACCCTCCCATATAAATAATAAATCAGTTTAGATTAGGCCATAATTTTGGACTAATTAAAGACCATTCATTAGTATATAATCCGCTTTCAAAATCAACTCCTAAATAGTAAACTGCCCTAAATAAAATTATGCCACAAAATTAAAAATGATAAAATCCAGGAAAATCTTGTCATAATTTTGGACTTAATTAAGGACTATTTATTGTTGCATAACACATTTTTGGAATTATCCCCTTAATTGATAAATCACCCTATTCACGAAAATAAATAATAAAAAGTTGATAGAATCGAGTCATAACGTTGCATTAATTCGAGACTATTGATTGTCAAATAACTCATTTTTGAAATCATCTTCTATATTGGTAACTTATCTCGTGAATAATGTCGCGAATTAAGGATGAAAAACTGTGCCATAATTTTGAACTAATTCAAGACCAATCATTTGGTATATAACCCAGTTTTGAAATCATCCCCTAACCTGATAAATCCCCGCTAGACTCATGAATAATGTCACGAAATTGAATACAGAAGAGTCTAAAGAAACTGTGCTGTAATCTTGAAATAATGAAAGAGTATTCATTTTTTCAAACTCCATTTTTGAAATCATCTGCTTAACTGTCGCTCCCCTTAAATGGTATCACGAAGTTAAGTAAAAGCCTTAATAACTGATCCACTATGGACTAATTAAAGATCAATCACTGATATATAATCACTTTTGGAAATCAACCCCAAAATAGATAACATGAATAATGACAAAAAATTCAATACTTTTAAGTTCAGAAACACCTCAGTCCTAATTTCGAAAATTTTCTTCTTAATCGAAATCAACCTCTAAATAGAAAACTACCCCGAATAAATAAAGAAAAAAGATTAAATAGGATAACATTCTAGAAAACCCCAATTTTAAACTAATTATCAGGGATTATTGCAAAAATGGAATTTATGTCAATAAATACACTTTCATTAGTTCAAGATTACAGCACAGTTTCTTTAGACTCTTATGTATTCAATTTCGTGACATTATCATAAGGGTAGCGGGGATTTACCAGGTTAGGGGATGATTTAAAAAATGATCAATTATTGGTGAGACACTCGCTCGTGCGTTAAACCGTTCGTGCAATAAAGAATGGCTTTTTACACTTGTATCTTAAATATCTAATAATCTATTAACCCCTTATCAAATAATGAGTTTATGCAAGTAAACTTCCTCTGTGTCTTTAAATAAAAAATATCTCTTGTCATGTGTATCATGCTCATGAATGTCACCACAAAACACTAGTATATTCTGCAAATAAGACTGCATATCCCTTCTAATTAATTCATATATAAATACCATTGCATGATACGAGGGTGGTTTGATAAGTCAGTGACTTTGAATAAAAGATATTTATTTCGGCAAATAAGTGTTTTATTTCTCAATATAGTCTCCTTTTAGCTCGATACATTTAGTCCAGCGTTTTTCCAATTTTTTTATTCCTTCCAAATAATAGGTTTTCTCAAGGCCCTCAAAATAGGCATTTGTTTCAGTGATGACCTCCTCATTCTAGCCAAATCTCTAACCGCCCATCCATTTCTTCAGGTTTGGAAACAGGAAATAGTCACAGGGGACTAAATCTGGAGAATATGTTGGATGGGGTAGCAGTTCGTAGCCCAATTTATGGATTTTTGCCATGATGACTACACACGTGTGCACCCGTGCATTGTCTTGATGGAACAGCACTTTTTTCTTTGCCAAATGCGGTCGTTTCTGCTTCAGATCAATATCGAATCTGTCCAAAAGCTCTGAATAATATTCGCCGGTGATCGTTTTACCCTTTTCAAGATAATCGATGAGAATGACACCGCGTGCATCCCAAAAAACTGTGGCCATGACCTTGTTGGCCGATAGGCCCACTTTGGCCTTCTTTGGTGCACGTTTAACCGGAGAAAGCCACTGTCTTGATTGTTCCTTGGTCTCTGGTGTAGTATAATGGATCCATGTTTCGTCTACTGTAACGAAACGCCGCAAAAGCTCGTTCGGATTGCGGCTGACATCTCCAAGCACTCCTTTAAAGTGGTCAAACGGTTGCGTTTATGGTCGAGTGTGAGCAATCGCGGCACCCATCGCGCGGATAACTTTTTCATGTCCAAATATTCATGTAAAATGTGATATACCCGCTCAGTTGAGATGCCTACAGCCTCAGCCACCTCACGCATTCTCCGATCGTCCAATATCATTCCATTGATTTTATCGATGATTTCTGGCATGACGACCTCTTTTGGGCGACCTGAACATTCGTCGTCACTTGTGCTGGTACGACCACAACGGAACTCAGTAAACCACTTCTTAACCATTGAAATTGATCGTACAGAATCCCCATAGTATTTATCAAGCCTTTCCTTGGTTTCGGTGATGGTTTTTTATGCAAGAAATAATGCTTAATAAGCACACGAAATTCACATTTTCCATTTTGGTTAAAATTCACGAGGTTGTTTGCTTTCAATGGCTGTCAAACACAAACTGAATGGCACAGCCTTCTCAAAATTTTACAGTAGTCTATTCATAGTTAGATGGCAGTTGACGGGAGCAGTATTGCATTTAAAGTTACTGCGCAGGAAATTCAAAAAGTCACTGACTTATCAAATCACCCTTGTATATACCCACTTACTTACCTTACATTTAACCACCTTAATTCATTAAACATATCACTAATTCTAGTATGTATATTTATACTTTAAAATAACTCTCATGCTTCTATTCTATAGCACCTGTAATCTGTTCAATGCTGCCTCACTAAGCAAGTACAATATTGTACCACAATAGTAAAAGTGTGATCGCACAATTGCATTATACACAAGTAATATTGAATACATCGACAGATGCTTGCCAACACAAGCCAAGACTCCCAGCCTCTTTGATATCTTTTTACAGATATAATCAACATGCTGATTAAATTTCAGATCCGTATCTACTATAACTCCCAAATATTTTCTGCTCTACCGAACTCACTTCTTCATTTTCAATCATAATTCTTGTATTAGACTCTTTAAACCGATTTTATAAACGCTTTTAGACACAATATCGAGTTTAAGTTTATTTGATGACGGTCAACTAATTGAATTTATCATTTTTTGGTTTAATACATTACAACATCAATATCATTTTTACACGAACAATATATCACTGTATCATCCACAAACAGATGATGCATTTTACATGCTTTTATGCAGCCAACAATGTCATTAATATACAGTATGAACAATGAGGTGTTTGAACGGTACTTCTAAATCCATATTTTTATAGTTCATCTAGTAATATTTTTCTATTAACTGTCTCAAAAGCTCGTTTTAAAGCAATAAAGAAGACCACACCTACCATTTGATCTTTTTCTATGCGTCTTTTCTAATCATGCATCATGCATTGAAGAGCAATCTCACAATTGTACTTTTCTTGAAAACCTGACTGATGCTCATTCAAGATGTTTTTCTTTATAAATTTTAATAGTTCCATATACACAACTTTCTCCATTATTTTTTCCATTGCAGACAGCATGTTGATTGGTCTAAACTCATTACATAAACTAATACTAGCTATATTTCGTATAGGTATTATTATTCTATTGATGTCTTGAGTCCCTGTGGTACCACTCCTCTCTCCATTGATGAGTTTACTAAATGCAAAACTACATCGGACAACTTTTCAAAATAGTCTCTCAAGAACTGTATACTGATTCCATCTGAACTGCTTTTACTTTCCACACAACTAATAATTTTTCCTTAGATCTTCCTTGGTTCATAATGTAAACTTGGTCATCAATCTGGATATATTAGGCACACCATGCGACACATTCTCTAGTGAAATATTAGCAATCACTTCATTGACACTCAATAAAATACTTATAAAATTTTTCAGCTATATCTTTCTCTCCTATCGCAATGTTATCTTCAAATTGTATATTTGTTCTTTATTCCTTGAGCCCATTCTTTGCTTCCATGATCCAACGAGTTTGTCGTAATAAGCTGTACACTGTTAGCTTCATTGATATTAAGTTGTCTGTCCACGCGGCAATAAAGGAGGCATTTTTGTATCTAATCCTAAGTACTTTAAAAAGTATCTTCGCATTGTCTATCTTCTTTACTCGTGTAAACTTCAATACATTCCATCTCAATGTACGCTATGAACCACTCTGTAACTTCTAAAGGAGTCATTACAACATTACATTTAATTGTGTGGAATTGATCAACTACATTTTGGAGAAACATTCATTTTCATCAAAATGTTTTCGCAGCAGAAAGCATCTCTGGGAATAAGGATCTCCTTGTAACAGTGAACCTTCAATCTTACTTCAAAGGGTGCTCGCCTAATTGTCGCCTATTATTATCATATATAAAACATTAGTTTCCTCTTTGAACTATACCTTTTGAGTATGTAATCTTAATTGGTTTTAAGGTAGAAAGTTGCTGAAATCTAAAGTTAAGCTAGCTAGCTTAACTTTAGTTACACATACAGCAGCTGCTGTATATGAATAAAATAAACAAATTTTAATTCACATATGAACATTATAATGTGTGAGCAACGAAATTTTGATTCAGAGAAGGCCTTGGAAATTTTAATATTAAAATTAAATTCTTTAAATATGGCCATAAGAAAAAGTCACAAGGTGTGATATCGCAAGACCTCGGAGGCCAAATTGTTTCTGTATTTTGTCTAATAATGTGATCTGCAAAGAATTCCCTCAGAAAAGTAATATTTGCAAAAGTAGTGTGAATACGAGCTCCATCCTGTTGCAAATATCCTTGCTATAGTTCATTATCATGCAACATGTTCAAAAATGGTGTTAAAATCTCTAGTCGGTATCGCTCAGCATTTAACGTTCCTAAAATTACAACATTTTTGTGAGACTTTCTGAATTGTAAATAAATAATAAAACTTAATAAGAGCGTTAATAGCGTAGGGTAAAAGTGCTTGCCTTGAAAAAATATGGGCCCTAGAATTCTTCGACTGATGGCCGCCCAAACGCCTATTTTTTGTAGATGCAATGGAGTTTCGGTGAAAAAGTGTGGATTGCCCGAGCTCTACATTCTCATATTCTGTGAGTTGACATACCCAGAGAGGTAGAACCAATTTCATCGCTAAACATAATTTTTTCGAAAGCCTCTTATTATTGCCAAAATGATTAATAAATTGATGAGAAAATTCTTGTCTTAGAGCTCTGTCTAGAGGAAGTATTTCATGAACCACTTGCAAATGGTAGGGATGGCAGTGAAGACCCTTTTTAAAGGTGTCTGTGGACACGCTTCCATTTCATGGTCACTTGGTTCCTAACTACTCTTCCACCGCTCCCTTCTTTGCGGCTTACACTACCTGTCTCCCTGAGCAACTTCACAAAACGTTTAACAGATCTGCAAAAATGATCATATGGGATAGCTTCATTTGGGAACACTTCTTGATAATCCATAAACGCATCCCTCGGAGAATAAACCCAAGCTCCATTAATTTTTCTACCATTTCTCAGATAAATTTCTACCATATTTCTCTTTTGTACTTCATTAAATATGAATACCATTATTAAAAACTGATTTTGTTTTTCAAAAACAGTTAATCTGACAGCGCTATTCAAAAAGTGACAGTTTAAATGAATTAATTCATAAGATTCAAAATTTCACATGACAGATATGTCTATCTCTTTCTTTCAAGGCCAACTCTGAATCAAAATTCTGTTGCTCACATTAGAAATGTTATTGTTTATTGTCTGGACACACAAAAATTGTCACTTTATATCAGAAAACAATTAATAATGACAACATCGTTGTTTACATTACTAACATAGTATATATTGATATGTAACATTTGGCAACGCAACGTACAATCAGTATTTGGCATAAAACCAAAGTGAGGTTAGAGTTTGGTAACCTAGGTAAACAACTTCAGTCATGTATCTGGTTACAGCTGCAATACAATTTTATAATCGACATATCTCAATAACTAAGATATAAACTGCAGTTTTTTCAACGTCAATATAAAATTAAATTTTTAAATTATTGTTACATAGTTTTTCATATACATGGTGAATTGTTTAAATATAAAACTCGCAAGCTATTCTTGGGCATACTGTGTTAACCCATATACATCACTGGGTTTGAGTGCAACTTTGTTAATCGTTTTCTCTGTACATACCTGGTGAAAGGCCTTTTTTGGGTATCAATCGAAAGAGCAACATTGAATTTACCAAATCATACTTAAATTATATAATGCTTGAGTTGTAAGGTTTGGGGGCTTTCTACCTTAATTCAGTTATGGTTTGTTTAATACAAAAGCTAAAATGAAAAATAAAATACACAAATACAGTGAAGTCTTGTTGATCCGAATCTACGTTAATCCGAATACCACTATAATCCAGACCAACATTTTATTTACATTGGGTTTATTGTAATCCGGATTTAAAGGTTTTGATAATCCGAACTTTCAAATTAATTGTTTTTAGTCCTCAAGTTTTGTTTATAGTAACGAATGCAATGGATATTCAGATGTGTAATTTGATACAAAACTACCGTTGTAGATAAAATAAATGATTTTATTTTATTTATGTTTACGTTATATAAATTTGTCTGGCAAATTCTTATCATAAAAAGTCACATATTTTTTAGAAGTGGTTACATTGCAACTTCACAATTCATATTAGTTACAAAGGTTTATAAGTTAAAAAAGAATTGATACTTCTTGAAATAAATAAAGATTATTAAAAGTTTCACAGTTTTATTAAAATACAACCTGACAATATTGTTTCGACAGCTATGCTGTCATTATCAAAAGTAATATAATTATAAACAAACACGTCGCTAAGGTAGATACAAAATAGGTAACTAGATAAAATAATAATAATAATCAGAATTAAATATCTAATACTTCCAATAACGGAGAATTACTGAGCTCAAGTTGTTCATTCATTAAAGGTACCCTGAGTTTGTGTTTCTATATCTCAAAGGCTTCTAAAATGTCTAATTTGCGTTTGTTATTACAAAAATGTAGGAATTTAATATTATTTTGAGGAGTCATTGTGTGATTTTGTTCTAAAAGGTGTTTGGCGTAATTCGATTTTCCAGGATGTTTATTTTTGTAATGACGTAGGTGTTCTTTATATCTTATGTCAAAATTTCGAAGTGTTTGTCCAATATATACCGAACTACAAAAAGAACAATTTAAACGGTAAATGCCCGATTTCATGATATGTGTTCTGTCTTTAGCATTAAATAAAAATGAAAAAGTGTTAGTGTTGGTTTTAAATGTTATTTTATAATTGTTGGTTTTTCTTAGTATATGTGCAATTTTTTCTGATATTTTGCCAAAATATGGTATAGATATGTAATTTGTGTCTTCTGTTTGATTGTCAATGGGATATATTCTTTTGATAGCTAACCTATAATCGTTTTGTTTAATTAAAGTGTCAATCATGTTCGGATTATAATGATTTGCATGTGCTAATTGTTTAATGGTTGATATTAATATTAATAACATTTATTAATAAATAGGCAATGCCTAATATACAAAACTCACTAAATACATCTTAATTTTCATTATAATATAATCATGTACTCCACCAAAATAATAATAATAATATGTACATTCAAAATGGTTAATAATAGAATATTACAAAATATCTAATTAATAATAGAATTTTACAAAATAACACCACAAAAAAAATTACAGAATACCTTTCTCTTGAATGTATAGCAATAATTTTGTTTTAAAGATTTTACTTGATTTGCTAGCTTTAATTTCAAGTGGTAAATTATTGTACATATCGACTCCTTTACAAAATAATGAGTTCATTGTAGAACGATAATTATATTGAGGAATATAAATGTTAGCCGAACCTCTAGTATAATGGTTATGAATATTATGATGAAATGATATAAAATTATTAAAGTATAATGGAGTCTGATTATTCAATATTGTATAGAGAAAAGTCATGGTTAACAAATATATCCTCTTAGACACTGAAATCCAGTGTAAAGTATCTAACATAATCACCACTGGAGTTAATCGTTTACATGATAAAATAATTCTCATCCCACGATTTTGTAATTTTTGTAATTGGGACATTTTATTTAAATTAAATTGATGCAACAGCGATGCACAATAATCAAAGTGAGGTAATATAATGGACTTGTAGACTGTAATTTTAGTGTTCATTGATAAATTTTTTGCAATTCTAGAGAAAAAATATAGCTTTTTGGATATTTTCTTAACAAGATAATTAAAATGAGGTTCAAACTGTAACAAATTATCTAACATAAAACCAAGGTATTTGACCGATGTTACAATTTCAATCTGCTCAGTATCTATTGATAAATTTATATTATTTATATTTAAACAGTTATATTTATACCTTGTCGTAAAAATCATTCCTTTTGTTTTAGAAACATTCAATTTTAATTTATTAATTTTTAAATATTTAGAAACACTTTCCAGAACTGTATTCATTTTTTGGACAGCTGTGTTAATATCGCTGTCAGTGCATGCTAACATAGTATCATCAGCAAATAGATTTATAAACTCACAATTAACAAATAAATTAATGTCATTTAAGTATCATAAAAACAACAGCGGGCCTAACACACTTCCCTGGGAGACCCCTAGGTTAACATCTAGTTCTCCAGAAATTACATTTCTAATCCTTACTTTTTGTTTCCTGTTACTTAAGTAATTTTTAAGCCATTCATAAACCTTACCTCTAATGCCATAATGATGTAATTTTGCTAATAGAATATTTCTATCTATGGTTTCGAAAGCTCTTTTAAGGTCCAGAAACACCGCTACAACATATTTATTTTTATCAATAGCTGTATTTAAGGTACTGATTGTAAGTTGCAGTGCTGTTTCACAGGAATGTTTTTTACGAAAGCCAGACTGATTACATATTAATATTTCATTTAGTTCAATATATTCCAATAATTGATTATATACAACAATTTCCAATATTTTCTCCAAAGGAGATAGTGTATTGATGGGTCTATGTTCACTAGCTTTAATCGAATTGTTAACCTTAGGTACCGGAATAATTGTAATCAATACTGTAGGAATGACAGATTTGTCAAGTGAAGTATTGATTAGATTTAATATTACATGACCAATCGATTCAAAAATCACTTTAACAATCTTTGCATTCAATATTACATTAGGATTACATTTATTATCTAAAGTTAACACAACTTTTTGTAAATCATATAATGTTAACAATTTAAATTCAGAAAAATCTTTATAAACATTACTGTTTTTATTTGACCAAACTTCACTTACTTCAATACTGTCTACTATTTCTATTACGCTATCAATGAAGTATTCGTTAAGTTTTTCTGTTATTTCATCATCAGTTCTTACAATCATATCACCACCCTGTACTTCAAATTGAATTTGCCTAGAAATTTCATTACAATTTGTGTTAACCATTTTTTTTAACGTTTTCCACATTTCCTGAGGATGATTACTAATTCTATCAATTTTCTTAAAGTAATATTCAGTTTTTTTTCTATTTAGCAAGGAAACAACTTCATTTCTATGTGTTTTAAAAATTTCCCAATTTATTGCTCTATCTGGTTCTACACTACTCTTAAATAGTTTATAACATGCATCTCTTTCTTTTATTTTACGAAAAACTGTTAAATCAAACCAAGGAACCTTACTCTTAAATATATAACTTATCATTGGAGAAATATTATTAACTACTTCATGGCAATTCAACTGAATTTCATCAAGAATTAAATCCACATTACTAGAATTTAATGACCATGTAAATGACAGTAATTTTATTTTTATTGCTTCCAAGTTATTTTCACTAAAATTTCTGAATTTTTTGACAATATTATAATTTTCGCACCTATTAAAAATATTAACAGAAATTATTAAATGATCAGCAATAACAGGACTAGTATGTACAGTAGCCTTAAAATTGTTGAAGTTAGATACTACATAATCAACAAGAGTTTGACTTTCATTTGTGATTCTGGTAGGATTTTTTATTGATTGATGAATTCCATACGTTAAAAATAAGTTCTTAATTTTCTTGACATAAAATAGATTTTCATTCAAATAATCCAAATTAAAATTACCTATGAGAATACAATTATAATTGTTGCAGAATAATTTATCACAAATACCATCTAAATCATCAAGGAATGTTGCATCAGATGCCGATGGCGAGTGATAAAGACAGCCGATAAGCCAATTTGATGACTCTAAACAAATCTTCAAAACCATACACCAGTAGTTACCATCATTCACAAATGATTTAAACACACTATATTGAATACTTATTATTTTTCACATACATCACGACTCCACCTGTATGTCTTGAATGTGAGTCACACCTAACACTGATATAATTGTCTATTAGAATTTCACTTGATTCAATTTCACTTGTAATTCTTGCTTCACTAACTAAAATTATTTTTGGATTGTAAGTTACCAATGTTCCTTTAATTTGATCAAGATTTTTTAAAAGACTCTGAGCATTGAGATACAAAACATCAATATTCATTTGTATATTAGGTACATTATCTAGTTTTTTATCTTATAATCTGATTTGTTAACAATTGTCAGAATGTTATTAATGAATTTGATGGTTTTCATATTATCACCACTCTTTTCTATTTCGAGAAGTTGCTGCTTAATCTTGTGAAAGTAATCTCTCTGCGCCTTTGTCTGATCACCAAAAATTTTTATACTAGGTATACTAATAAGATGTTTGTTCTTAAGAACAAATTTAGCATCCGAAACACATTCTAAGATTACTTTAATTGGACGAGTCTTGGATGGCTCAAATTTTCCCAACCTGAACATTTTTAAGTTGTTTTTAGTAATATTAATATTTTCAACAATTTTTAGTATGCTCTCCTTATCCTCATAATTACGTTCTGTTTGTGTTGTCTTTTTTGATTCTTCTACATTCAGAACTATAACGTTGGACATGCGACTCTGTCTTTCCAACATTTCAGAGATAAGTTCCTCTTTATCCATATTCATATTTTGCTTTGGTTTTACATCTATTTTTTGTTTTAACTCATTGATTTCACCCTGCATTTCATTAACTTTACGAATTAAGGTGGGAATCACTAAAATGCCATTTTCACAGTCATCACATAATAACATAAGTTTACGCTTTTTTAGTAGCAAGCAGCGCATTTCAGTAGTTGTTGTTCCTGCACATTCCACACATAACAGCTTTTTACAGCTATCACATGGGAATACCTCATTATCATCTTCATTTTTGTTAATATTACATTTGGAGCATGCAACCATTTTTAAATTTTTACTTTTACCTTTAATACAACCCTGTATATAAATATGTAATCTTTTAAGCTAGTACTATCAGCACTTTTATATTTCCAGATGGCTGATAATTTTATTTTAGAATATACAGAATAATTATTAAAATTTTTAATAACTTGATTCTTCTTAAATATTCAGACATTCAAGTAGCACAATTAAGAAGTTAATAATGTTACCATTCTTTTGATACCAATTTTTGCTATTAATTTGCTTTTTGAACATAAAATTTAACAATTATTTTGGGAGTGTGCAAAACACAACCTTCACAGTTGAACACAAATATTATACCTCTTATAAAAATATTATATCTCTTTGTTAAAATCTGATTTTGTTAGTGTAATAGTTAAAGCTCTGTGTACTAATGATCTGTAGGCTGCTATTTTATGTGTATTATGGTGACAAGATTCATTTGGTATTGTTATGTCTCTTTGTGTTGGTTTTCTGTATATGGAAAATTCAAATAGATTGTCTGCGTTAATCTTGATATTTAAGTCTAGAAAGTTTATAGCCCTGTTTTGTTCTGTTTCTAGTGTAAATTTTATATTAGGGTGGATACTGTTTATAAGAATTAAAAATTCATTGATAACCTCAAAAGAACTGTCAAAACAAGCTAAAATGTCATCAACATAACGAAACCAGAAGATAATGTGTTTAGAGAGGTTTAATTCAAATATTCGATCTTCAAACTTGTCCATAAATATGTTAGCTAATAGAGGACTTGGAGAATTACCCATAGGTAAACCATCCTTTTGTAAATAAATTATGTTATTAAAAGTGAAATAATTTTGACTTATACAAAGGTCAAATAACTGAATTAACTCTAACCTTTTAACTAATTCTATATTACTATTGATCAAGAAACTATCTAATAAAGGAATACATTCTTGTGGGGGTATTCTGGAGAACATGTTGCAAATATCAAAACTAACAAGTTTTGAATGTGGTGGAAGATGTATGTTTTGCAGCTTATCTACTAATTCTAATGAATTTCTAACAGAGTATTTCGATTTGTAACCTATCGTGTTAATAATCTGGTTCAGTTTTTTGGATAAAATGTGATTAGGTGCATTGATGTATGATACAACTGGTCTTATTGGCATCTGTTTGTGCGTCTTGACTAATCCATACAGTTTAGGTATTTGTGGGTTTTTATTAATGATTTGTTGCTTTTCTAATTCTGAAAAGCAGATATTGCAGTTTTCTAAACCTTGTTTTATTTCTTTTTGGAATTTTGTGGTTGGGTTTTGTTTAAAGTTTCTAAATTTTCTTTATTAATAAATTCATTAACTTTTTGTATGTAAATATCTTTTGAAAGAATTACCAAAGTGTTACCTTTATCTGCTTTAACAGAAATTAGATTGTTCTCTGTGATTTTCTGTTTTATAGATTGAAGAAGTGATATGTTAGATGTGTTGTACATTTTGTCCTGTTTCAAAGACATCTCTTTTAACAAATTCGAAATTTGGAATTTTGCATAGTTATTATGATCTTTCTTAAGTATAGTTTCGCATTCAACGGCCAAAATTTCTTTAATTTTGTTGGTAAATTTTGGAAAAGGACAAAATTTGAAACCTTTGTTAAGAAATTGTGTTTCTCTGTCATTGAATGTTATATTCGACAAGTTTATGAAACGAGGATAAAAGTTTGTAGTGTTCTGACAATTAAGGTTATTTTGTAGTGTACGTTTTTGTTATACAAGTCGATGAAGTTTATTTTTCTGTGTGGTGTATTTTTTGAATTTAATGTGACTGACGGTTTCTCTAATGTCAAAATCTAATATGTCAAATTGGATATTGTGTAATTTATGAGTAAGTTCTGTATGGAGTACCTTTATATAAACGTGCATATTGTCTCTTATACTAAACCATTTCTTCGATTCTTCTTTGAGCCATCTTCTTTTGGCATTCCTAATCACTTTTTTCAGTAATCGAATTCTTGGTTCTGGTAGTGATGTTTATGTAGTTAGGAATAACAATTTGAGCTCAGTAATTCTCCGTTACTGGAAGTATTAGATATTTAATTCTGATTATTATTATTATTTTATCTAGTTACCTATTTTGAATCTACCAGAAACATCACTACCAGAACCAAGAATTTTTTCATTTTTATTTAATGCTAAAGACAGAACACATGATATCATGAAATCGGGCATTTACCATTTAAATTGTTCATTTTGTAGTTCGGTATATATTGGACAAACACTTCGAAATTTTGACATAAGATATAAAGAACACATACGTCATTACAAAAATAAACATCCTGAAAAATCGAATTATGCCAAACACCTTTTAGAACAAAATCACACAATGACTCCTCAAAATAATATTAAATTCCTACATTTTTGTAATAACAAACGCAAATTAGACATTTTAGAAGCCTTTGAGATATACAAACACAAACTCAGGGTACCTTTAATGAATGAACAACTTGAGCTCAGTAATTCTCCGTTACTGGAAGTATTAGATATTTAATTCTGATTATTATTATTATTTTATCTAGTTACCTATTTTGTATCTACCTTAGCGACGTGTTTGTTTATAATTATATTACCTTTGATAATGACAGCATAGCTGTCGAAACAATATTGTCAGGTTGTATTTTAATAAAACTGTGAAACTTTTAATAATCTTTATTTATTTCATGATTATGGAGTGCCACAAAATAAGGCTGGAAACAATAAACAAAAATTGATACTTCTACTTCTTTTACGAATTACGACTTTATGTATCTCCGCCATACATAAAAAGATTTTCTGGTAAATTTAAAAATTGTTAAATGTTTAAAGACCGCATTGTAACTTTAAATATTAAACATTTCCAGATTTGTTACAAAATCTGAAGGATCACATATTTGTTACAAAATCTGAAGGATCACATAACAACGTTAAAAAAACTTTAAAACCTGCGGAATATCCGAAACATGGATACATGGATAACGGTGCATATGAAACAGTGGAAGCAGTCACGATGCAACGTATGCGCTATCACACTCGTACGCTATGGTTCCACTGATTCTTATACTCTGAACACTACTGTGACTTTTTTAAAGATGGTTTCAAAACGATGACGTCAGGGCGAGTAAAGATTGGATACTTAATATTAAAAAGACAATTTGCGTGTGTTAAAAATCGCGGAAGAAAAGCTGTTCATGATTCACACGCAGTGAAGCCCTTTAAGAAATAGTTGCAAAGCGGTGGCTTTGCAATGGGTAGTAGAAAATTTGAAACAACTGTGATACCAGAAGGTTTAAAAGAAAAATCTATCTAACGTATTAAGTTCAAAAAACAGGAAACAAGTAAAAATCCCCGCCTTTTTTGGTTAACGATATATTAATGCAGAATATTATTTTTTGTGTTTTTAAAAACAGTTTTTGCTTAAATATTTTTGTAGTTTTATTTATTTTTATGTTATTGCAGAATAATTTTATTCCATTTATGTACAAATAAAACATTGTAACTCTACAAACGCGGTAATCCGAAAACCGCGATGATTCGGATTACCCCTGTTTTAATTAGTCCAAATTAGTGAGACTTCACTGTAGTTTAAAATCAACTTTTTTACAAGACAATAGGTTGTTTCACAATTTTGAAACTTAGCGTTTTTATATTCTTGTCGCACCCTTTTTCTGCCACACCCTAGCGATGATTACTCCGACTAGCTGCAATGGAGACGGGCTGGTTCGGTAGATTTTAATTACAGGGCGCTACGAGTTCCAATCTTCTGATACCTACCGCTAGGAATGTCAGCTAATCCCTCCGTCTGAACTCAACGACAAATGAGAAAAATCTAAAAGGTTACCTGGTGTTCACAAAAAAATAAACCAACAAAGATCATTAAATTAACAATAAATAAGACTCGATACGCATTTTTTTATACATATGGGTCATTCTTTCTGAACTCAACCACCACTGGCTAAATCCAAAAATTGGCGCAACTTAGAAAGGCCTGCGGGGGCTCATTTGAAAGCTTGAAACCTCTACTTTCGAATGTCACATGTCTCCTATATGAAAAAATTTATATTTGACTCCTAAAACAGGGTAAACACATACTTTCGAATGTCACATGTCTCCTATATGAAAAAATTTATATTTGACTCCTAAAACAGGGTAAACACATATGCAGTTCCAAAAAATTTTTTTTAAAAGTTGAAAAAATTAGAAAAAGTAGTATTTTTAAAACTTTTTTTAACGGCATCGCATTCTTCATCAAAGAATACATAAATTTTGTCCACTGCATTTTTTTCTTAGAGTGCTTCAATTTTGAGCAAAATTGAGAACAACAATTTGCCATTTTTGAAAGTTTATCATTTTTTTTTCATTGAAAATGGCGTCAGATAGAAAAAAAAACCATAAGAGTTAAAAATGCTTAGTTTTACTCGATGAATACGAAAAAAAATTACAGACCGATTTAAGACTGGCGTCTGCCTATGCTAGTACATGTAAACTTTGGGATCCAATTTATAGAAACTGGTATAACCTAGAATGCTGTATTTTTTTATAGCAATATATGACAACATTTTCTCGGGCATGAAGTATTTTCAAGCCGTTAGTTTCTTTAGTTTTCAAGAAAAAAAATAAAAAAGAAATTTTTTTCGAAAAGATGTCAGGTGATGTCTATTACAATAGTGATCCTAAAATTGCAAGTAAAATTTTTTTATGAGTTATATATCTTTCGAAATTTAGTTTTATCCGCATTTCAAGAGTCCAAAATTGGAAGGCGTGGTTTGTTTGTTCGGCAAAAAGCTATTAACTGTTAATCACCTGACGTCATCCAATAATTCATCTTTCTTAGCACCTCCTACCGCGGTGGTGTACGAATAATAAAATTATTATTTGTTGAATGCAAGGTTGAATGATAAGAAACGGTGAAAACCATAGGCGTGCGTATAATATGTTTTAAGTAAATTAATAAGAGAATTTGAAATATAATTTTGAAATAATAATTCATTATTTTTTTTATCAGTTGATTTAGTCGTGATTAAAGAACATAACTTAATACTTTCCAACATTATTTGTATTCTTTAATAATGAAATATTTGTGAAGAGGGCGGATAATCAGACTTCAAATTAACAAATTTTCTGTAATATGCAAATGTACAAATGTAGTATGCCAATCTGCGGGTTCGGTATCCCGTACAGAAACCAAATATTTTTCCAAACCATACATTATTTTGTGTACAGATAATTTTATACACTATTATTTGATTATTATTAATACAGATCAAAGATGATTGATCTATGAAGACATTCCCACAACGAACCTGAAAGTTTATAAAAGCGTATGTTCAAATGTTTTTTCTTCTAAGGGTTTCTAAGAAAAAAGCTTTGGGAACTTTCCAATGACAGGTTTTTTTATAGAGTTATTACTCTATAGTCTATACTATATGTATGAATACATAATACCGTTATACTACCATGACACTAGGTTGCAGATACAACAGTTATTTATGTATTAAGGGCGTAAAGAGTTTTTTATAGCCGGAAGCGGAAAATGCGTAGGGCCATAAAAGCAAGTTACGCCAGCTATACGTACACTATTTGATGCACAGATTAAGTTTTTATCTCAAATCTCAAATTATGTAAAAATAATATATTATAATACAAGTGTATAATAAGCAAGCCTTTAAAGCAAGCACGACGGGCTTAAAAGCACGAGGCGAAGCCGAGTGCCTTTTAACGGAGCAGTGCTTTAAAGGCTCTTATACACGTGTATTATACGCTATTTTTTATTATACCTACACTACAATCTGAAAATTGTAACAAAAAAAGTAATTTGAAATACCTTTTCTAAATAATCTGCATCATTAATCGTTGATATAGAAATGGTTAAAAAGAATTGTTCTTTGGCTGCTATGTATAAATTTGCTGTATTGTTCAAAATTTGTAGAGTGTATTATTTTAACATTGTTGTTAATTTCTTGTTACCTAGGCATCTTTAAAGGCCTTATTTCGCACGCTTAAGAGTACGATATACCAAGATCATGAGTCAGGTATTATAAAATAATATATTATATACCCAGGGACTAAAGTGCATCTTTTAATCCCGAATGTGAGTTTATTTTCCGAGCGTTAGCGAGGAAAATAAACACATGAGGGATTAAAAGGCACTTTAGTCCAGTGGTATATACGCTATTTTTTGCACGTCCTAAAGGACAATCTCAAAAATTCAAAATTTCGAAAATTTTTTCGGAAAATTTCGTTACATGTCATTCTGACAATTGAACTCTGCAAACGCCAAAATAACAGTTTCAGGATAATAAATCCTAACATGTACCGCGATTACTTTTTTTTGTTGTTTATTGTTGTGGTTCTTGTCATGGAAACACTTTACTCACTCAGGGAGTAAAAGTGTTACTTTACTCCCTCTTTTGGGGGACTAAAGTAGAGCCTTATATATATAGGACGTGCAAAAACATAATTAAATGACTACGTAGTTACTCGAAGTTACGTTACTATAGTAAATATTCCAAAATAATTAGTTTCAGCTTATTTTCATTGTTGGTAAGTTGACAAATTATATTATGAACAAATCAAGTTTTACAGGAAGTAGCTCTGATATTTAAGTGACATTTTTTTATTGCCCGTCGGACCATAAAGAGACTCGTGGGCCATAAAGAGTCGTTTGTGTTTAGATGAGTATAGCAATAATAGTCTAATTATTATGTATTTTACGCATAAATTTCAAAATATAAAAACAAACCGAAAACACTTTCATACAAAAACACATTTCAACACAAAATAAATTTCCACGTTTTCATATACCTTTATGGTATGAAAATCACGAATCTGCTATTGGTTTTTTTGGGTCAGGTCAAATACTGTTGTTTCGATGTCATTCACGTATCATGCAGCCAACACATACATGCCTCATGAGTCGTAACCCAAAATGGTTTGTTCACGAAGTGATTTCTAATGCAAACACCAATAGAAGAATAGTATACATACAACACATGAACAGGATTGATAGTTTTGATCTTTTGATGCTTCTCGGTTCTACAGTTTGTTTTCTTTAGTGCTTGGTACTGTAGTGATTTAGCATGCCTTGATTTAATATCCAAAGTAACAGATGTAAACTGAGTCAGATATGAATTCATAAATAAGCCAGTCAAACATTAATTCATTCTCTCCTCTCCAATATTTCTCTAAATTTGGCTATTATTTGTATAGTGTTTGACTAGGCTATTGTAATTATAATAAGTAGGGTACCCCGACTCGACCTAACGATAGAAATGACGGGCGTGGTAACTATAACGTTTGTTCATCTGGACTGGTCTAGTGTCCTCAGCTCTTTGTGATGGGTGGTTGCGGATGAAGTCTGAATTCATTACGGAGCGATTAGCCATGCCTATCTACCTGGTAAACGCTAGAACTCGCATATTCCTAACTACTGGGTAATGATCTCTGTAACCAGGTAATAAGCTGCGGCGTTGCCGGTTCTCATTACCGAAGAATAAAAATTGCACCAAAACGTATTTTATAACCACCAGGTAATAATTATGTTACTTGGTAACCGCTAAATCTCGCCGATTCTTAACAACCGGTAACGAGTTAACTGTAACCAGGTAATAAGCTGCGGCAATGGCAGTTCTTGTACCGAAGAATAAAAATTGCACCAAAACGTGTTTAATCACTACCAGGTAACAAATCTTGTTACCTGGTAAACGTAAAAGTTTGCCTATTGTTCTCGTGCATTTAAGAACGGGTTTTATTTGAAAACAAATTGGAATATAACTAAAATTTGACCAGACCTGAAAAAACCAATAGCAGATTCATAATCTGCATCTTAAAAACCTCTAGAAGCAGTGTATTAGAACCTGGAAATTCTTTTAAAGTTCAATTTTGTTGTACAGCGTAGTAAACGCTGTCTATAGCTGCAGTTTAATTATAGTACATTATATCGATATATTGATCGTATTTTTAGTATAATGATAGTTTTAATTACATTAGTGACACATTAGTTTTTAGTGATTACCTTGATTATAGTGATAGTTAAGTTTAAAATAAACTAAGTTTGGTGTAAAAACTTATGAAATGGCTATACTAGATTAGTCCCTTCGAAAGAATATACACCTCAATTGCTACTCTTGAATAGTTCTGCAACCAGTTAAGCAGCTTTCGATAATATCTTCTTAGACCATCAACCAAAGACAGAACGCGTTCTTCTGTTTGTGACTGATGACGTACCCTACAAGACAAGACGGTTTTCCAATTTTTCGATTCCTTCGGAATAATACGTATTTTTTCAACTTTAAAATAGGGTTGCATAGATGATCTCCGCATTAGAGCCGAATCTCTTTCCTCCGAGTTATTTTTTCAAGTTCGGAAACAAGAAATAGTCGCTGGGGGCTAAGTCTGGAGAATATTCTGGATGTGGAAGCAATTCGAAGCCTAATTCAGGGATTTCGGGCATGGCATGTGCATTGTCTTCATGGAAGAGTATGTTTTTTTTTTAAACGTTGCTGAAACGATCCAATAAATTTGCAATCATATTCGCCGTTTGAGTAATATATTTCGTACACGTTCATCTGACATGCGTACTATCTCAACTATCTCGCGCAATTTTGCTCTGCGGTCATGCAATACCATATAATAAATTTTGTCAATCATTTCTGGTGTGGTGGCCTCATTTGGCCGTCCAGAGAAGTCGTTTGTGTTTGTACGACCACAACAATAATAAGTAGGTCACCACTTGTGAATCGTTTTAATCGATGGTGAAGAACCTAATAATATTTATCAACCTTTTTTTCGGTTTGCGTAATGGTCTATCCACGCAAAAATAATGTTAATTAACACACGAAATTAACTTTTTTTCCAAATTTGCAAAAATACGAGAGGTTGTCTGCTTTCAATGGCTGTTAAAACTGAAGTAAATAGCATAGGTATCTGTTTGCAAATATTAATATTGCCTACTGACAGATGGTATTGACAAATGTCATCTGGGATTTGCGATTGTGACGACCTATGATGCATTTTTGCCAGACTTCCCATCCGGCCTCGTAAATGTGAATAATCAGTTTTCTATTGGGACGCGCCAATAAATATAAATGGCGTTAACAACACCAAAATGTCGTCGATATGCGGTAGTTGATGACGTAGTTTTTAGGGGTTTGTTTTTCTTGTATCGTATTTTAATGGTGATTGTAATTTTGACAGATTAAATTTAATAATCGTGTTAATATTTATGATAATTTAAAATAGAATATCTAGATTTTATAATTTTTGAAATGTCAGTAAAATGGAATTCTCATTAATAAATTCCTCTTAATAATGTTTACTGTACTGTCTTGATGTTCTGGGTTTTGTAGTTTGGCGCGTCCCAGTTGATTAGAGGTTCCTTGGTCCTTGGTGACAATTTTGAAAGTATTAGACTCTGTTACCTAACGAACGAAATACTCGGTGCAGAAGACTTAACTAAATCTAAACAAATTAACGTATGTAAATACAAAGAAAATTTGAATTTTCTTCCGTTATCATTTACTTTTCGTGACTTTGTAAATTTAAGATAGTTAGGTCTATGGTTGTTACTATACTTATAGGTTTGCAAGGAAGCCTTTTAGCAGTTTTAGCCTAAGTAAAGGTCTATTTAGACATGGACATGGGATGCGCTGACAGTTAAGTATATGAGAATTTATACCTGACGGAGCGTGTTCAATACGAACTTCGGCCTACGGGCAATAAAGTTTGACGTCGATAGTATTTGTACTGTTCCCGTGAAAATAGCAGGGTATTTGTTTACTAATACTGATGAATTAGCAATCGTTGTGCTTCTTGATGAAGGGGAAATTAATGATAATAATCATAATAAGAAAAGGCGTATCTGGCTTCACAAAGTTGTTTCACTGTTTTACTAACAATTGCCCAATTTTTATCTTTGTGACTGTTGTCATTGTAACGCTGATGTATAGATTACACAATTTTAATTCGGGTGGATTTCGACCACACTCAATAAATTGACTATATACTAATATAGTCGTCGTTATATACGCGTGATTGCAATTCACATATATCG
The DNA here is from genome assembly GCA_929113105.1 of Agrypnus murinus. Classification (NCBI taxonomy): domain Eukaryota; kingdom Metazoa; phylum Arthropoda; class Insecta; order Coleoptera; family Elateridae; genus Agrypnus; species Agrypnus murinus. Next base: position 6,232,318 of record OV816026.1, on the reverse strand, counting down.
TGACGGAATAGAAACGCGCCGAGAAATTCAAAAAATTCTGATTAAATGTAATATTGTTGTATTTTTATGCGTTCTTGAATTGGGCGAATAAACTTTATTGAGGGTATTAGTTTTACTAGTTATTATTTACAAGAGATGCGTTTAGTAAAATCCCTTAGAAAACCATAAACCACCGAATGATGTTTATAACATTACATTTGATTCGAAATAAAATAGAAATTATAAGGTACTCCTTATGTTTAAGGAGTACCCTCCGTTACCCCTACATCTACGCTCAGTTGAAAGAATGTATTTGGGTAGCTGTCGTTTGTTTATATGATGATGCTGTCGTCAAATCCAGTTGATAATATTAATTAATTCTGCTGTTTACATTAAGTTGAAATATACTATTCAAATGTACGACTGTACTGGTATCAATTACATTAAATTCTTTCCATTACAAACCCGTACTTAAAGTTGAATCATTTTATGTTGCATTCTATAAATACGAATTCACGGAAAAAAAGGACACAAGTTTGATAAGGACTTTGGTAGGTAGGAGGTCCTTGTTAAGCGAAATGTTAACCCAAATATGAACGAATGGATTAAATTTAAAAATTTCTATCGCAGCGCCATCCTTAGCTACAGAATTAAACTTAACGGGGCAGACGCCAGCGTTAAAGCGATTTTTAAAATTTTCATCATTTTCGGTTTTAATATTATATTATCGAAGCCCGTAGATATGCAACACCTATAACCGTAATTTTCAAAATCGTTTTAAATCGGTCTGTAATTCATTCATGTAATTTTTTCGTATTCAAAGAGTAAAAACAAGCTTTTTTACTCTTATCATTTTTTTTCTATCTGACACTATTTTCGATGAAAAAAATGATAAACTTTCAAAGATGGCAAATTGTTGTTCTCAATTTTGCTCAAAATTGAAGCACTCTAGGAAAAAACGCAATGGGCAAAAGAACCCTGCACAAATCTTATGGGAATTGGCTCCCGGTCAAATTTGCTGAAATTTGGATATGTTGTTCGTTTTGGCATCCTGAGCAAAATTCTCACAAAAAAAATTGGGCACAAAGCTCAATTTTGCGTATTTCAGCTCCTACGGAACTCCAAATCTCCACGGATTTAACATTATTTACTACTTAAAAAGGTAATCTTTTCAAAAGTTTAGTATTTGCTGCGTTAAAAAAAAGTACCC